>BSBK01009531.1:2500-100000 GCA_027943335.1 Chamaecyparis obtusa
TGTTTACCATTGGAGTCATTGCCTCTTTTCCTTTTCAAATTAGTGGTGGGAATCTAAATGTCTTCATTTGTGGATTCCACACTGATTCCTCTAGATATCAGATTAAACTCTTCTTGAATGTAGTAAGCTTTTAGTTGATCAAATTTGGGGAGTTTGGAATGAGCATTTATTTCTTGTCTAAAGTTTTCCCATGAGATAGGGAGTCCATTTAAGGTTATCATAGTTAACTCTTTATTATCATAGATGTGACCAACTGTTGAGAGTTGATTTATTAATTATTTTATCCTCATTAAGTATGAGGTGATGGTCTCTCCTTTTTTCATTTTAATATGAGAGAGTTGTTTTGTAAGTGTATGATTACTGTTAGTGTTGTTGATCTCAAAAATATTTTTCAAGGCTTTGAACATATCATATGCAGAGTCTAATTTTGTGATAATAGGTAGTAGATGATTTTTTAATTGGTCTACTAATAATTCCATTGCTCTGGTATTGTCTTTTTCCCATTGAGACTTCTCTTCATTCTCATTAGATTTAGGCAGATTTTCTATGATTGTTTTTAACTCATGCTTTCTTAGTATTAGCATCATTCAAAGTTTCCAAGATTTAAAATTTGAAGCACCTTCAAGTCTATCTTCAAGTTTGATTCCATTCACCATTTTAGAGGTACAAGATTTACAATAGATTTAAGAATCCGATCTTGATCGTTTCTCAAACCTACTTTGATACCATGTTTAGTTTAGAACATATTTATATGTGATAGGATAAATTCAAAATTTTATCTCATGATTCTAATTAATATATTATTTCTAATATCTTTATATTATAATTAATTTCAATGAAATAATTGTCTTCTATATGTTGGAATTGGAGAGATAGGGTACTGAGAGGGGAGGGGTGAATCATTGCCCACAAAAACTTTCTAACTCATAAACCTTTCAAACCTTAAACAACAAACAGTAGTAACCTTCAACTATAACTTGAATCCATTGCATGCATAATTCATTCATTTAACTATCAAAGGTAAATAGCATGAAATCAACAAGATAACAGTCACATAACACAAGTATTTTGGTAATGCAGAAACCCTTGTTAGAAGGTAAAAACTGCGGTGGGGATGACATCATGACACCCACAAATTATTTACTATTGCAGATAGAAAAGGTTTGCCTATTAGGGATACAAGTGGTGATCACTTTTGGTGATCTTATCCTATTAGGAGTAACATGTTAGATCGATTAGATCTACCTAGTGATAGGATTTCAACAACACTACTTGAGTGTGCACTCGGTTAAGAGATTTACAAAAAATACTGTTAGGTCTACTATGTTAGGAGATTTTTTCAAAACTCTGTTACAATGATTAGAAAATAACAGGTAAATATTTGATAATGACAACTCAACTTGTTTTATATAGATCTATGAAATACTAAATAGATATCACCTTTCTGTGTGAAGATCTCTGCCTTGAACTGCTCGGTAGCCTTGACTGATTCTGCTTAATCTGAATATCTCTGAATACTATTCTGCTCTACCAGATAACTAATATTTATGAAGTTGGCTAATGCTTCAAGAAGTTCTTTTCATGTTCTCAACCTCCTTATCAAGCTTCTCTCTCACGCATACAAAAATAACATGAAATTACATTTATATAGTATACTGCTTTTGTGACTTAACAAAATTAGGTTACAATATCTTAGAGAAAACCCTAAGATCTATGGTGTATAAAAATAACCTAGATCTAGCAAATACATAAAGATTACCATCACAATTAATGATGGAATCTTACAATAAATGATCCTCAATCTTGGTAAAACATTTTGTGATTCTATTACATAACCGTTTGCATAGATAAGTGTGCCATTCCTGATTACTATGTTGTTTACTATCTTTCTCGATGAACACTGCATATACTGCTCAGTAATTATACTGGTGCTTAGTGTCCAATCTTCTCAGTGTTTACTGCTGCTTGGTATCAGTGTATATTGATGCTCGGTAGAACTACCCTGGTGCTCAGTGTGAAGACTTAACCGACTGGCTTGAAGTGCATGCAGTTACCGACTATAGTAGCATAGGTAACCGACCAATGTCTTTGATACTAATGACAACCTTTAATGGTCAAATAGAGATAAAAATCTCCCTCTTTGGCATTAGTATCAAAACCTTAATGTATATAGACCTTATGTCTCAAAATCTTTCTGTCTCCGCCATATACATAGATACTTATCAAAAAATTTCTATTACTCCCCCTCGATGCGTGCTCCTGGTAATGTGTAGTATACTTAGCATCTATTTACATATTTGGCATATACATTATCATCCCCCTTTTTTATATTAATACCAAATACAAATATATACATATTTATATATACTTATAGCTTATCAAAAATGTGCTTGTTGGTTTTCTTCAATGACTTTTGTAATCACCTAAAACTGGGCTAATAAAACCTAAGGCCCTATTTGCCCTTGATTTGGCATATAACCTTAATTGTGTTAATTTAATCTTTGATTATTATCATGAACTCCCAAAAGTTCAATAAACCCCATCGAAATCCCAAATCAAGCATTAATTACTAAGGTCTGAGCAAAAATCAAGGTTATTAACTCTAAGCCTATTAATTAATCAAATCCCACTAAAATACAAAGGCTAGAGTTATTAATTAAAAAAAATGCATAAATACCTCCTAAATCAAACAAACACAACAAACACACTTTATGATTAGGAGGCTTGCACATGGATCAAGGATCAAACCAAGATGCATCTCAACCACTCCTCATGGATGCATCTTAACCGTCGATTCTCTTCCAAATCCTATAAAATAGAATTTTCAAAAGGCTTTTCTTCTTCTTCCACATACACTTACATGCTTCTAATTTTGATTCTTAGACTCCTATTTGCTCATGAATTTGAGGCTTCATGATCCATGATTATGAACTCTCATGCTTCTTGGAGAATTTTCTAATTAAGGCTTAGATTGATAGTTGTTTTCCATGTTTTCAAGCTTTTTATTAAGTAGAAAACACTTCAATTTGGGTTATAATGGAAGGAATTAAGATTTCATGCTTTCATTTTTAGTTGTTTACATGCACTCTTGAATCTCTCATTTTAGTATAGATTGTCACTATTTAGGGGTCAAATCTGAGAGCAATTAACCCTATTTCATACTCACACTAATTAGAGAGCAATAGGATGCTTTTGCTTGTTAGCATTTTCAATTAAATCCATGTTTTCCTCTAACAAGTGATGTTATTATCCTATTGAAGTGTTGTGTTGCAGGTCACAAACTCACACACACATTTTTGGCACCCACCGTCGGGCTGAGCCCTAGATTTTTAATTTTTCTTGCATTTTCAACTAACTATCGCCGCACCAAAATTTTCCAGAGGATCACATACGGGAAAAATATCCACATTTGGTTAATCCTGGGTTGCATCCCGGATTCACAGATTGCATTTGGTTACAAGGTCGGACCTATTTGAAATACAGGATTGCATATTGTAGATCTGGATCGCGTTTGGGAAATAGAGTTGCATTTGGGAAATAGGGTCATTTCTAGAAATTTTGGGGGAAAAATCTAGAATCGCATCTAGTGATTTTTATTGATTTCTCAAGTTTTCTGATTGCTAACGAATTGTGTGATTGATCTCTCTGGTTTTTGACAGTCTAATTGTGGTTTTGCAGGTTGAAGAGATAGAAAATTCAAATACTAACTTGTGATTTGATTTACTTTAAGGATAAAATGAACCTTTATGCATTTTTTTTTGAGCACCTAATGGCAGTTTGATCTCACCACATAAATCAGTTAGAGGATTATGCTCTTTTCTCCTTGAGAGAAAATCAAAAACTCAAAAATTGACTTATGTTTTGAAATTAGATTGAGAAATGAATGCTAACAATTTGCTTATGTAATTTTCCTTAAAGTTTTATCTTCAGGTTTTGGATTTTCTAACCCACTAACAAGTTAATGGGTGAAATTGGTGTTTGTGATTGATTTTGAAAGCCTAACGGTTGTTTGCAGGATGTTTGCTTAAGACCCAAAAAGAAACAAAAGACTACTAATGCTCATTATGCAAGTTGCCTCTAAAGCAAAATCGACAAAAGAATTTCGTGCTTGTTTTGCAGGAATTTAAAACAATTTGAGATCAAGTTGCAAACCAACTAGAGGATTATGCTCTTTTCCCCTTGAGGGAAAAATAGAAACTCAAACATTGGTTTGCTATTTGGCATCAAATTGGAGTAATTAAACTCTTACTATGCATGATGTGTTTGAGACTTGTTGTATAAATTAGGAGATTATTCTCTTCTCCTTGGAGAACCAGAAATCCAGAGCTTACTATCCCTTGTCTATTTTCTTTATTGTACACCTTTAGAGGGCCTGCTGGTTGAGGAAAAAATCTCCCGGGAATGACCCAAGTGGGGACAAGTCTTTTGCTGACTCTTCCACCCCACTATAAAATTTGACGCTCCTTTGAGGCTAAAGCCTTGGGAGACATGATTTATCTTGTCTTGGGAGATTGATGATCAATCCCATTGACTGACTTGGATTTCATGTAGAGTGGAGCTACTTTAATCTCGCTTCTCGAGACTACACACTTTCAGGTTCCTATAGGGTTAACAGCCTCAATCCTGCTTGCGGGACTATGGGAGATAATTGTGAACAGATGCCTTCATTAAAAGCTCTATGTTAGATGCCATCCAGATCACCCCCGAAAGGTTGTTATCACTTGTGTGAGGCAAATAGTAATTGCCCCAAGAAATTCACCATATTGAGCCCCCATTGACGTTAACACTTGGCAAATATGGCCTCCAATATCCATTGCATGTTATTGGACTGTGATATTTTGAGGAGTCTTTGGGTGTGTTCCTAAGTTAGTGAACAAGTGGTTTCAATCTCTACCTAGTATAAGGAAGGTTAGGTGTGTTTTCTCTAAAAATGATTGCTTGGTATGTCTTAAATACAAACTCAATTAATTTCCCCCAAATGAACAAGCACACGACATTTTCAAGCATTTTCAAGCACCTGACAATTACTAGAATCTGACAGACATGACACATTTTCTGAGAAAAATTGAAATTGCAAATTCCTAGTCATCATAAGATCACATCTGATATTCCAGAGTCGCACCCCATATCCTGGATCGCATCTTTTCAAACTTGGATCACATTTGGTAGTCACACCATTTCCTGAGTCACAACCGGTGTACACTCCATTTCCTAGGTTGCATACTATATTTCTTGGGTCGCATCCAGGGTTCCAATTTGTTCACCAGTCACTATTTAGGATCGCATCTGGGATAGAGAGTATTTCCGTACATCCCAAAAGAAAATTTTTCACATTTCCAGATACCCATTTGGCCAATTAGTAGGTTCCTATTGCTAAAACACAGTCATCTGATACCCAAAAAGAGTCATTGTTGAGAACATCTTGTCATCTTGCATGGTCCAAAACCACATTGTCCAATTGTGGAGTCAATTTACCCAATCAGTTACAAACAAGTTCTTGGCTCATAAATAGGGCACCTTGACACCCTTTGATGCTGAAACTTTCATTTTCAAACCCACTTGCACTTTGGTTCCCAACTCATAAGCAGGGCATTCTAACCCCATTTGACATTGGATCCATAAAAATGTTTCAAACCCACTCTTGCATCCTTGGATTCACAATCAGACATTACAAACTATCAGACCCACTCTTAAACACAAGACACTCATTGGTTACTCAATCTAGATTTCATGGTTGTTACCAGGAACAACACTTACGATTTTGAAACAAACCCATTCTCAAATAGAAAACCCATATTCACATTGGAAATGGGAGAAACTTCAAGACTCAATACCTTGTATGGTGCTACACCTAGTACTACTTATATAGCAGCACCCAAACAAATAAACATGAATGATCAAGGTGAATACCAATGGGATGAAAGATTCCATGCACAAAATGAAGAAGCAGAATGTGAGAGACAAAAACAAAAAGCCCAATATGATGATGATGAGGATGATATTGATGATGATGTAGACCCTATTGAAAAAGAATACAATAGAGCTTTAAGCAGAAAATGATTTCACAAAATTCTTGAAAGAGCCTTGGAAGAAAACAAAGAAAAGTGCTTCTTGGAACTTGCTTCCCGAGGTGTGAAATTACCTAAGGACTATGATGTGGAGCAACTCAAAAAAAAGGTGGATATTAGTCCCATGTCAATTCTAAATAGATAATTCCTTTTCATGAAAGAATAAATTCAAGAACTCAAGGAATCAAAGGACAAACCAAAACAACAATATTCTCTAGAGCACATATGTCCTTTCCCTTTTGATAAGGGACTCACAATGGTTCCATTTCCTAAAAATGTGATGCAGAAGCATCTCGGGTCCTTGGCAATCCTGTGTCACCAAAAACAATTTGGAGTTTTCTTTATGTTGCTCAGTTTCTACCTTGACCGAGTTGGTCGGTAGTTGGTTGGTTTTCTCCTGGGCGGTTGATTATTTCACTAGCGCTCAACATTGTCTATCTACTACTCTGTTATCTTTCTTACCGATGGGTTTAGTTTTGTTTCTTGTTATGGCCAACTTGTGCATTTATATTGGATCATGGAACTAATGTTGGAATCCATCATTGGTAAGTGTGTGGTCCCAGATTTGACCGTTACTTCAGTTAATTATGGATCTGAAGGCCGACTCAGCTCGGTAGCTTCTTGTATAAATGTAGATGTTTGGTGGTAGTTTAGGAGTCAGTTTAGATAGAAGATAGAAGGAATTATATTAGAGATTGGTAGAAGATCCTCTCATGTTTGAGGACTTCTGTAATTCATTATAATATTAGGCCCTAACTGGGAAGGCCTCACAGCCCGACATGTATGATTAAAATTGATGATAATAAATAGAAAGGATCTAGCATTCTCTCTCTCACTTTTGTTGTTTGTTGCTTTCACATGTGTGTTGTAGGCTTGGATCATTAGGGTGTGCCATCCTTTTGCCACTCATGCATCCTTGCCTTGCTTCAGGTGGTATCAGAGTGAGGTGAGATCTTGATCTAGTTTTGCAGATCTAGGTTTACAAGTTACTCTTGAAGCCCTAGTTGAATTGTTGTGGGGTAGTAGATTACGATCTGACCTGCAATTGTAGAGGGTTTTCAAGATGGTTCGTGGGAGGTGAGATGAAAATCTAGGATTGGAAGATATGCTAAGGCAGATTGCTACTAGATTAGAAGCAATGGAGACAGCCCAAAGAAGAGGTAGACATCTTGAAGATGTTAGTGATGATGAAATTGAAGAAGAACAAGCAAATGCAGAACCTACTCTTGTTATGGATCAAGGTGAAGAAATATTTTTGAAGGATTTGACAAGTCTGAAGTCAACACCACATTTCAATCCCCCTGAGTATAGTGGAAAGTTGGATTCTGATGAATTGGTGAACTAGATCACTGAGATGGAAAAGTATTTTGAATATGAAAATATCCCCGAGGATAAGAAGGTCAAGATTGCAAGCACAAAGTTGAAGAGTCATGCATCCTTATGGTGGGAACATCTTCAATTGGATCGAAAGAGGAAAGGCAAAGAAAAAATCAAGGTATGGTGTAAAATGGTCAATAAGTTGAAAGGAAAGTTCTTACCATGTGATTATCAGATTAACCTAGTTCGGCGAATGCAAAGTTTGAGGTAGAAGGATAGCTTGGTACAAGAGTATATTGAGGAATTCTATAGATTGGATATCAGATTTGGACATGATGAAGATGATGTGGAAAGAATCAACAGATACCTAAATGGTTTGAGAGTTTCCATCCAAGAGGAGATTAGTATGGTCAAGTTGGAGAACATTGAAGAGGCTTATCAATTTTCTTTGAAAGATGAGGAGAAATTGAAAAAAAGACATGAAAAGAGATAGAGAGGTTGAGGTGGTAGATTCCTTAGAGGAAGAGGTAGATCTAATGGTGAAAATGGTAGATCAGAACTAGAAAAGACAAATCTGGACAAAGGAAAGATCGAGTGGAAAGGTGAAAGTTCTAGAGGCAAAGGCAGTAACTACCGAGGTGGTTATGGAAGAGGAAGTTTTTGAGAAACTTGTTATAACTATGGAGAGGAAGGACATAGATATTTTGAATGTACACAAGCAAGTAAGAAGGCTGGTAGCAATAGAAATGCTTTGGTGCAAGAAGAGTCACCAAATGAACCTGAGAAAGAAAATAACTTGATGGTAAGGAGAGCACTGTGGAATGAAAGCAAGAAGGAAGATCTGATAAGGAAAAGTTTGTTCAAGACTAGATGTAGAGTTTCTGACAAAGTCTGGAAGGTAATCATTGAAAATGGTAGCTCAGAGAATCTAGCATCTAAAGAGATGGTCACAAAATTATAGTTGGAAAGGTTGGCACATCTGAAGCCCTATCAGATTTCATGGATCAAAGATGAGCATACACTCCTGGTAAGTGAACAATGTTATGTGAATTTGAAGATTGGATAGTACTATGATAAGGTGTTATGTGATATCATGCTTATGGATTGTTGTCATATTTTTTTGGGTAGACCTTGGAAATATGATAGACATGCTATATATGATGGGAGATTTCATAAGTATACTATTGTGGCTGATGGAAAGAAACAAATCTTGTTACCATTGATGGAAGAACCTGTTAGTAATGTTTGCACATCTATGAAAGTTTGTTTGATGGAAGGAAGGAAGTTTGTGAAATCATTGAAGATGAATGATGTATGTTTTGCTATGATTCCTAATAAGTCGAGTAAGAAAATAGAGGATAATGTCCCTGAGGAGATTGATAAGTTACTCACTGAGTACAGTGATATCATTTCTGATAATGTACCTGATGGTTTTCCACCAAAAAGAAGCATTGATCATTTTATGGATCTAATCCCTTGAGCTAGTTTACCAAATAAGGCACCTCATCGGTTGACACCTATCAAGAATCAAGAATTAAACCAACAGATTCAAGAATTGCCAGAGAAAGGTTTGATCAGAGAAAGTTTGAGTCCTTGTGCAATACCTATTGTATTGGTATCAAAGAAGAATGGAGAATGGAGAATGTGTACTGATTCCAGAGCAATCAATAAGATAACAGTGAAGTATAGGTTTCTTATACCAAGAATGGATGACATAATGGACAGTTTGACTGGAGAAAAGTATTTCACAAAGATTGATCTGAAAAGTGGGTATCATCAAATCAGAATTAGAGAAGTTGATGAATGGAAGACTGCTTTCAAGACAAAGGAAGGTTTATATGAGTGGTTGGTTATGCCTTTTGGTTTAACTAATGCACCAAGTACTTTTAGGAGGCTGATGAATGAGGTTTTGAAGAAATTCTTGGGTAAATTTGTGATTGTATATCTTGATGATATTCTGATAATTAGTAAGACTAGAGAAGAACATTTGTTGCATGTTAGACAAGTTTTGCAGAGATTGAAAGAGGAGAAGTTGCTGATAAATCTGAAAAAGTGTTCATTCATGAAAGAAGAGATTGTGTATTTGGGATTTGTTATTTCAGTTGATGGTTTGAAGATGGATCTTGAAAAGGTTGAAGCTATTTTGAATTGGCCTACACTTGTGAATGCTAGTGAGGTAAGATCATTTCATGGTTTGGAAATTTTTTACCGAAATTTCATAAGGAATTTCAATTCAATTTGTAATGCTACGACTGAGACTATGAGATGAGACAAAAGAGAATTCAAGTGGACACATGAAGATGACAAAATTTTTGAAACTCTGAAGCAGAAGGTTGCTGAATTACCTATTTTGGCATTACCTGATTTCAGTAAAGTATTTCAAGTAGAATGTGATGCAAGTGGAAGTGCAATTGGAGCTGTGTTGAGTCAAGAAGGTAAACTTGTTGCTTTCTTTAGTGAAAAGTTGAATGATGCTAGAAGGAAATATTCTGTGTATGATCAAGAATTCTATGCTATTGTTCAAGCATTGAAGAAATGGAGACATTATTTGATACCGAGTGAATTTGTGTTGTATACTGATCATAAGGCTTTACAATATTTGGGTAGCCATAATAAGTTGAATCAGAGACATATGAAATAGGTTGAGTATTTGCAGAGTTATACATTTGTGATAAAGCATAAGAGTGGAGTCACTAACCGAGTTGCTGATGCATTGAGTAGAAGAAGATCTTTGATGACTGAGATGAAAATTGAAGTTCTTGGTTTTGATGAGATGAGAAGTTTGTATGAAAATCACCCTAATTTTTTTGAGCCATGGAGAAAGTGCAATGCACCTATTCAAGATCAACAAGATATAGAATGGGATGAATATTTCATTTAGGAAGGTATGTTGTTTAAAGGTATTTAGTTGTGTATACCGAGAGGAGTAATGAGATCTAATTTGATAAAAGAGAAACATAGTAGTGATTTAGGTAGACATTTTGGCATTGATAAAACATGGAATTTTCTGAAAGAGAAGTACTATTGGCCATAGTTGTATAGAGATGTTCATAAATTTGTGAAAAGTTGTGGTATTTGTCAAGTTGCAAAAGGATTAAGTTAGAATACTGGATTGTATACACCGATTGCTATTCCTGAGAAACCTTGGATTGATATCAGTCTGGATTTTGTTCTTAGCTTACCGAAGACAGTAAGAGGTAATGATTCTATATTTGTTGTTGTGGATAGATTTTCTAAGATGGCATATTTTATACCTTGTAGAAAGACATCAGATGTAGTACATGTAGCAGATCTTTTCTTTAAGAAAATTGTCAGATTGCATGGATTACCGAGGAGTATTATCTCTGACCAAGACAATAAATTTGTTGGATACTTTTGGAAAACACTTTGGAAGAAATTTGGCATGGAATTAAAATATAGTTCTACATTTCACCCACAAATCGATGGACAGACTAAAGTTGTGAACAGAAGTTTGGGAAATCTATTGAGATGTTTAGTTGGAGACACACTAAGTAATTGGGATTCTGTGTTGGCACAAGTAGAGTTTGCATACAATAATTTAATGAATAGAAGTACTAGAAAGACACCATTTGAGATTGTGAATGGCATACAACTAAGAGGAATATCTAATTTGAGAGACATTGCTGATGAAAACAAGAGAAGTGTTGAAGGAGTAAAATTTTTTGAGTATATGAAGACATTGCATGAAGATGTGAAGCTGAAGCTGGAAGACAGTAATAAAAAATACAAAGATAGAGCTGATAGATCAAGAAGACATAAAACTTTTGATGTTGGTGATGAAGTGATGGTTCATTTGAAGAAAGGCCAGTTTCCTATTGGAACTTATGGAAAGCTGAAGATGAAGAAGTTTGGACCTTGCAAGATTCTAAAGAAATTTGACAGTGGAAATGCATATGAAATTGAGTTACCTGATGACATGGACAGATCACCGATTTTCAACATTGCTGGTTTATATGAGCATCATGAACCTGAAGAAGAAGTGACAGTACCAACAGAATATCCTAAGAAGCAAAATGATGAAGATGAACAGATTTTGAAGGAAAGAGTTGGCAAAAGTACAAGAGGAAAATAGTATATGGAATATCTAGTTAAGTGGAAGAATAGACCAATTGAAGACAGTTCATGGATTTCATAGTTTGAGTTGGATGTAGCTCAGACCATACCTACCAAATGATTCGGAGAATCATTTCAAAATAACCCCAGGTGTCTGATGCAGGAGCATCTCGGGTCCTTGGCAATCCTGTGTCACCAAAAAAAATTTGGAGTTTTGTCTATGTTGCTTGGTTTCTACCTTGACCGAGTTGATTAGTAGTTGGTTTCTATTAGTTATTGAGTGTGGTTAGTTTTCTCCTGGGCAATCAGTTATTTCACTAGCGCTCGGCATTGCCTGTCTGCTGCTTGGTTATCTTGCTTACCGACAAGTTTAGTTTTGTTTCTTGTTATGGATGACTTGTGCATTTATATTGGATCATGAAATTAATGTTGGAATCCATCATTAGGAAGTGTGTGGTCCTAGATTTGACCATTGCTTTTGTTAATTATGGATCTGAAGGTTGACTCACCTCAGTAGCTTCTTCTATAGATGTAGATGTTTGGTGGTAGTTTAGGAGTCAGTTTAGATAGAAGATAGAAGGCATTAGATTAGAGATTGGTAGTAGATCCTCGCATGTTTGAGGACTTCTATAATTCATTGTAATATCAGGTCCTAACTAGGAAGGCCTCACAACCTGACATGTATGATTCAAATTGATGATAATAAATAGAAAGGATCTGGCATTCTCTCTCTCACTTTTGTTGTTTTTTGCTTCTGTATGTGTGTTGTAGGCTTGGATCATTAGGGTGCACCATCCTTTGGCCCCTCATGCATCCCCACCTTGCGTCAAAATGTCACAATACCAAAGTATGACAAATACATGGGAGATTTTGATCCTCAAGATCATGTGAGGGAGTTTTGTACAACTAGTATGGAGTTTATGCATGAACAAACATACCTCATGAGGCTATTTCCATGAAGCCTAGGTGGACAATCTATAGAGTGGTTCTCCAAATTACCTACTGGAATCAAGACATTTTATGAATTAGTGCAAAAATTCATACAACACTACTACAATATCCACCACACAGTCACCATGTTGGATTTATGCAATACCAAATAGAAGACAAGAGAGTCATTTTTGAGTTCCCTACAAAGGTGGAGAAAAATATTTGCACGATATGCTAGGGAAATTCCTGGAAATGAAAAGATGGATATTTTCATTAATAACTTGGTTCCAGAAATGAACTTCCCAATTCAATTACAAGGACCGCCTAGCTTTGACAAAATGATCGATAATGCTCTCAAGATAGAGGAAGTTCTAATCAAGAAAGGTGACATTTCCATTAACAAGGAACATAAGGACAAGTCCTATCCCACTAAGGACAAGTATAAATAGGAAAAAAAGAACAAACATGTGGTTAATGATGGAGTGGTTGATACTCCTAATCCAAAACCCAAACCAGATGTTTCCAATCTAACAACAAGTCTTCAAATGAACAAGGGTCCAAATCATGCTGAGACTCCAAAGATGAACAATAATTTCAACAAACCTCGAAGAGAACCTTAGGCACCATGGCCTAAGAGAGCATTTATCCCATTGGGAGACACCTTGGAAGTGGTTATGAAATCACTTGTGGAAAACAACATTATTACAATTCCTGAGCCCGACAAGCCTTGGGATCCAGAAGACAAACCCAAGTGGTGGAATGATAATGAATATTGTGATTACCATCATAATAAAGGACACACCACTAATAATTTCTTGAAACTGAGACATGTCATTCAAGATCTTATTAAATAAGGGAAAGTCAAGGTAGATGGACATCACATGAACAATGATCACAAGGCATTTCAAAACCCACTACCTAACTATGAAAAAGGAGAAACTTCTAAAAGCAATAAGATTAATTACACATACACTGATGGAGACAATGTAATTAACATAATGGAACCTTGTGAATATTCCATCAACATGATCACTCTCAAAGGAGTGAAAAACAAATCTAAATCTTCAAATTCTGTAACACGAAGCCAAGAAAAGCTTACTCTTAAAGGAGTCTCAACATCTAACACACTATCTACAACAACAACATCTAAACAAGTGGTGCCATCTCCAAAGTTCAATCTTGTGGAACAATTGCAAAAGATACCCGCACTATTCTAGAGTTGTTGAAAATCTCCCCTGGTCACAGGGAGGTTCTTGATCATGTCCTATTGAGCACCAATGTACCAAAAGACTTAGATGTGGATAGATTCCAGACCATGGTTGGTCACATGAGTTCCCCACATTACTTATCTTTTTCAGAAGAGGATGATAAATCATCAAATCAACCACATAATCAGCCCCTTCATTTAGAGGTTCTTATTCATAAACACTAAAACAAGCATGTCTTGATAGATGGAGGCATCAGTTTGAACATTTGTACTTATAATTTGATAAAACAAATGGGTTTCTTAGAGCACACAATTGATCCTAGGAGAAAAATAACAATCAAGGCATATGATGAGGAAGAGAGATCCTCTAAAGGATTGGTTTTCTTACCCATCAGAGTAGGGCCTATAGAGAAAGATGTTCTTTGTCAAGTTCTTGATTTACCCCTTTCTTACAACATTCTTCTTGGGAGACCATGGATACATTCAATGCAAGCAGTGCCTTCCACATATCATCAATGCCTGAAGTTTCCTCATAATGGAGTGGAGGTGACTATTCCAGCAGATACCACATATACTTGTAATAACCTTCAAACAAATTGAAAGCATGGTTCCTCATAAAAAAGAAGGGTCCACCAAAGCAGAGACATCTAAAGAAATGGTCTTGAGGAGATTTTCTAAGAAGATCAATATCCAAGAAACAAACATGGGAGAGTACAAAATAGATCCTGCAACATCTTTGACAGATATTCCTATATCTCCTAGGACACAAGGAATGCCCTCATCTACATTTACACCTTCTAATGGAAGCACTTTGACTATACATGAAGGAACCAGAATGGTGAAAGCAAAGGTATCCCTAGAGGAAGAGAATGAAGAAAAAGTTGTTTTGCAATGGCTTTATAAAGAACCCGAAGAAGATGGGAATGTTAAACATGTTGAAATATCCTCAAGAAAATATAGGAAATGATATGATCTTATGAAACGAATGGGGTACAAAGGAAAAGGACCATTGGGACAAAAAAACAAAGGACTAGTGGAACCCTTACACATGGATTTCAGAAATCCTAAAGATAAGACTGGACTAGGCTTCAGAGAGGCTAGATTCCATCCCATAGTAGAAAAAGGTCCTGTATTTGATAGATCAGGAGATTCTGATGATGAAGAAGAGGTGGAAGGACATCCCATTCCTTATGAAAGATTGTTACTCTTACTAGGGGACCCAGATGTTACATTCCTTGGTACAAGTATTGGACATCATCAGAGGGAGAACAGGCAAATGAACCTGATGAAGAACAAGAACAAGAACCTCTCATCTTTGATACACCACATTTTGATGAAGAGCCTAAAGCAATGAATCCACAAGAACAATTGCAAGAAGAAGAGAACCATGCTAATGAAGAAAATGAGGTGCCTATGACTATTGCCCACTTTTTGGGAGTCTTAGATTATAGTCAGGTAGATTCACATGAGTATGAGTGGGATGTTCTTTTCGATGCAACCATGGACATAGAAATAGATGTGATACACAAGTTTGCTCCTAGAATCTTGATGAAAGAGGGAGAAAGTTCTAATCTTAGATCACTAGAGTTAGATCCGCATAATTTTAATAGGAACTCTAATAATAACGAATCTGACTCTAATAATCCTAACGCTTATCTAGAAGCAAACTTAATAGATGATGTTTTGCAAGTTATGAATGGTGATTGCGATGTGGTGATGTCTCTTGAGCCCGTTGAATCTTTTCCCTTAGAATACCCTGACTTGATAGACTGGGATGAACCTACAAACACAAACTTTCTATCCTTTAACAATGACTATTCCATAGCCTATTATCTTAATGCTTGCGAACCATTCCATTCTTCCACCAGCGTAATGAGTGAAATCATGATTGAAGAGGATATCAAGTTTCTCAGTCTTAAAAAGAAAAACAAAAAGAACAAGAGGTCTGATGGTGAAAACCACTTAGTGGAAGTATCAGACCCTAAAAGAGAAAAAGAAAAAGACGTATCTAATGGTGAAAACCTCCTTGAGGCACCAAAGGATGGGATGCTTGATATCCTCCCAGATCATTTCCAAGAAAGGTCCTCAGTTTTGATTGAACCAACACAACCCATTAATTTGGGAACAACAGAAGCTCCTCATCTAGTTCACATAGCTCAATCATTGAAAGAAGATGAGAAAATCCAATTCACTGATTTCTTCAAAGAAAAGAAGATCAACTTCGCTTGGTCTTACTTAGATATGCCCGGATTGGATATAGATTTGATTATGCACCATTTGTCTATTTCACCAGATGTAAAACCTATCAAGAAAAAACTTAGAAAAATGAATCCACATGTGGCATTACTAGTGAAAGTAGAACTGGAAAAACTATTGAAAGAAGGATTCATTAGAGAAATTGATTATGTAGAGTGGATCTCCAATATAGTTCCCATTTCTAAGGCAGACAAATCAATAAGAGTATGCACAGACTTTAGGGATCTCAACAAGGCTTGTCTAAAAGATGATTTTCCACTCCCAAACATAGACATGATTATGGACTTAACAGAAGGTTATGAGATGTACTCCCTAATGGATGGATTTTCAGGATATAATCAGATCAAAATCATTCTTGAAGACCAAGAGAAAACAACATTCACCTGTGCATGGGGAACATTTGAATGTGATGCCATTTGGTCTCAAAAATGTAGGTGCCACATATCAAAGGGCAATGACCACAATCTTCCAAGATATGATGCACAAGAACATGGAAGACTATGTTGATGACACTTTGGAAAAATAAAGGATAAGGACTACACACATAGAGGATCTCAGGAGAATATTTGATAGAATGGAGCAATTCTAATTAAGGCTTAATCCTAAGAAGTGCACATTTGGCGTGTCATCTGGAAAACTCTTAGGATTCATAGTTTTAGCTAAGGGAATTGAAGTGGATCCAACAAAAGTGAAAGCAATTCTAGAAATAAAACCACCAAAGAACATTAGTCAAATGAGAACCTTACAGGGAAAGCTACAATCCATAAGAAGGTTTATATCTCAGTTTGCTAATAAAGCACAACCTTTCACAAAGTTGATGAGGAAGGGAACCACATTCACTTGGGATGCACAGTGTGAAGAGAATTTTACCCAAGTCAAGAATTATCTAATGAATCCTCCAATCCTAATGGTGCCAATTTATGGAAAACCCTTGTTTCTCTACATATCAGCAACAAATACATCACTAGGAGTATTGCTTGCACAAGAGGATGAGGCCAAGAAAGAGTGAGCCATATATTATATCAATAGAAATTTGGTCACATATGAGCTAAACTATTCAATGATTGAGAAGGCATGCTTAGCAGTGGTGTTTGCATCCCAGAAGCTAAGGCACTATATGTTAGCACACAAGGTGAAACTAATGGCTAAAATTGATCCACTTAAGTACTTATTGAACAAAGCAATGTTGGAAGGAAGACTTGCTAAGTGGGTCTTGATTCTAAGTGAATTCAACATTGAGTATGTGGATAGGAAAGCCATTAAGGGGCAGGTGATTGTTGATCAACTTGCAAAGATGCCATTAACTGATGATAAGCCATTACTTGTGGAATTTCCAAATGAATCTATCATGCATCTAACAGAACATCCTTGGAAAATGTACTTTGATGGATCCTTCACATAACAAGGATCAGGAACTGGATGTTTATTCATTACACCACAAGGATATAAGATCCCAAAAGCTTATAAGATGATCTTTCCATGTACCAAAAATATGGCAGAATATGAAGCTCTTGTGAATGGGCTCAAGCTTGCAATAGAATGGAAAATCATTGAATTACACATCTATGGGGATTCACAACTTATTATCAACCAAGTGAATGGTGATTATTAGACTAAGGATGAAAAGATAATGCCCTATAGAACAATGGTGGATGACTTGAAAAAGTACTTTGTTTTCATTACCTTTCAGCAAATTTTGAGGTCATAAAATAGAGTAGCTAATGCGATGGCTACTTTAGCATCTATGTTACAATTGGAAGAACACCAATTTCTCCATGACTTCCTGGTGGAAGAACTCCCTTTCCCAGCTTATGACTCTCCTGAATGCCAAATTGTTTGTGCCCTTGAAACTCAAGTATTGTCCAGATATGCCTCTATCTACTCCTATCTTAAAGACCAAATCATTCCCGAAGGCTATTCTAGAAACTAAAATAGATCCCTCATAAGAGCAGCATCCCGCTACATGATCATCGCTAATGACTTGTTTAGACATAGTCTAGATGGCACACTTTTTAGGTGTTTAGAACATGAAGAGTATAATCATGTATTAAAAGAAGTTCATGAAGCTATGTGTGGATCACACTTGAATGGTTTTTCGTTAGCCAAGAAACTCCTAAGGGTTGGATACTATTGGCCCATTATGGAGAAAGATGCTATCCACTTTGCAAAAACTTGTAAGAAATGCCAGATTCATGGCAACCTCATACATGCACCAGCTAGAGAGCTGATTCCTTTTATAACACACTGGCCATTTCAACAATGGGCCTTTGATTTGGTTGGTCAGATCTACCCCAATTCATCAAGCGGACATAAATATATCATCACCACAACTAAATATTTCACAAAATGGGTGGAGGATGTCCCACTGTCTAATGCAACAGGAAAACAAGTTTCAATGTTCATCTTGAATTGCATCATTTTCCATTATGGCGTACCCTCATCGATTATGACTAACAATGGGGGAAAATTCAAGAATAAAGACATAGATGAGCTATGTCTGCAATTCAAAATCACTCAGCACTATTCCTCAATCTATTACTCTCCCGGTAACGGACAGGCTGAGGCATCAAACAAAAACATTATGAAAATCTTGCATAGGACAGTCAACAAATCAAGAAGGGATTGGCACTTGCAAATCAATCTAGCATTGTGGGCTTACAGAACAAGCATAAGAACTCCAACTGGTGCAACTCCATTTGCACTAGTCTATGGATCAGAAGCAGTCTTACCAGTTGAGGTAGAGATTCCATCACTGAGAGTGTCACTGAAACATCTAGTAACTGATGAAGACTATAGAATCTCTAGACTGCAAGAGCTTGGATTGTTAGATGAGCACAAACGATAGGCATTTGATCATCTCAAAGCTTACCAGAAAAGGATGTCAAGAGGATACAACAAGAAGGTAAAACCTAGAAGCTTTCAGATAGGAGATCTAGTTCTCAGAGAAAATCCTAAAAACCAACAATATTGAGAACAAAAGGGAAAATTTGAACCCAACTGGTTGGGTCCCTTTGTTATTACATCAACATTTGGATCAAGAGCTTATCAATTGGCTACACCTGAAGGAGATGTTTTTCTAGATCCAATCAATACCCTACATCTGAAAAGGTTTTATGCCTGACATTCTGGAGGAAGCTCCTGTATAGTGAAAAGAGTCCTGAAAAAGTTCAAAAAAAGAAAATATGGATCTTGAAAAAAAGTCAAAAACATTGGAAAAAGTCCTGAAAAATGACTATCTTGGTGAAAACCTAGCAATAGGTGCCTTGATGTGTCAACAAAAAAAAAATCAGAAAAGAGAAAAATACAAAAAAATAGAAAAGCAAAAAGAACAAAAAATTGAAAAAGAAAAAGTGTCTTGGTGAAAACCTGGTAAATAGGTGCCATGATAGAAAAAATGGAATGAAACTTTGGCCAAGTGGTGAAAACCTGGTAAATAGGTGCTACTTGTAATTGATGCTCTATCTATCAAGACAACACTTGCACATTTGGCCTATGTAAATATTAGTTTGTAAATACCCTCCAGTCACTTTTGTGACACGCCAAGTCCTAAGAGAACCTTCATAGAATTGTGCCTTCCTAAGGCTGGAATCTATCCACATTAGGGTCCTAGGTAAACTATTTTTCCCTAGGGGGCATTGATCAAATCACATTTGGTGATAGGAAGATGCATTTGCAATGATAATAAACTACGAACAACGGTATTTCTCAATACCACCTTTGTCCGCAATTGACTATAAACTATGGAAAAATGGTGTTTTTCAACACCAATTAGCTGGATCTAAAAATGTGTTTCTCAACACAACGTCATGATAAAAATAGTGTTTCTAAACACTAAAACATGTGAGACACTTATGGATGAAGAAATGGATCTTTGATTGATGATAATCCCTAAGCATGTGTTTGAAAGGATGAATCAAGAGTGTTTCTCAACACTATAATCACAATTGTCTATATTCTGTAAATACAATGACCATGCTAAGCGATAAAGAATTTTCTTTTTCTTATTATCAATTGTTGATAAGTATGCTTCCACGAGTAACTCGATGATGTCTATGGACTAAGAGAAATGAATACCGGGGGCATCACATTTTCTTTGTTTTCTGTTTGTGGTAATAAATCCAATGATCTTAGGTGATCATGGGGAATGGGTGTCTACTTATAAGTGCTTCCACCTTGTAGTGGAACACCATGTATACCTTGACCTGTTTCCTATGAAAGCCTTAGTGAGGTTGGATCTATTTCCTTGCCTGTTTAAAAACTAACAAAGATAAACTATATCCTAGTAAAGTGCATGGTAAATCGGATTATACCCTAGGATATGAATACAAAATGAAAGATCATTGCGGGTATACATTTACACATTACTCACTAGAAAAGAAATGGTTTATATCAAACATGAAGTAACTGACATGACATTTATAGTTGGGTGCTTTAATGTTTAGGTTGTCTTCCAACATGACGGAATAAAAATGATGTATTCATATTTTTAGGATTGCTAAATCTATTCGTGAAAATTGTACTATCCTAATGAGGTCTGGCTAACAAAGGCTCTATGATGAAAAATGACCCGCTTTGAATAAACAGTGACTTTCCTAGGTGTCTTAGGTGCATTTCATTGGTTAATTACATTAGGATTCATTTTAGTTGCATATCATATTAATTTTCATTAAGTTCATTTAGATGCATTTCATTGTCTTTAGTTGCATTGAAGTTCATTTTAAAATTGCATTCATTTTAACTTAGTTGCATTCATTTTAGTCTTGCATAACCATGAAAATGTGGATTCAACTATCTGAAGAAATGATATAAACTAAGATCTATTCGAAGCATTTAAGACATAAGCTGAGAATTCTAAAACATTGAGCATTAACTATTTGACATGTATGGCCAAGTACATCATGGAAGCATAAACAACTAAATCTAAAATGATAAAGTATAAATCACTGATATCCATTTATACATTCATAAACCATTTCATATCATAAAACCACTCGCATTTTGCATCCATATTGATCCATACATAAAATTGAGATGTCCATACATTGTATCACAATACATCTCATGCATCCATACATTCATGAAGCTTTGAAAATAACAAAAACATGAGCATATATCAGTGAAATATATTATGACATCATTTTATCATCACCTAATCTAATCTTGACCAAGTATGACTATCACATCAAATATCCCAAACATAGACAAAACATCATATATCACATGTGCAGAAATTGAAACCATCAAGGATCAGACATAAAAAATGGCAACACATGAGGCATCAGATAAAGAGTATCAATAGCAAAATCAGTATGAGCATCAATATATAATTAGAAATGTCCATGAGCAAGAATGTCTATCAAAAATCAATCAGTAAATTAGAGTATCAGTATATCAAATTAGAGATGAAAATAATGAGATAATGTATCAGTACAGAGTCCAGCAGATATGAGAGTATAATGATTAAAAATGGTACAGATACAAGATATACAGTGAGTCCAGGGATACAAAATATGAACATCAAAGAGGTCTACACCTCACTGGCCCCCTCATCCTCAATAGGAAGATCGGGAGGGGGTACATCTACTTTGCTAGGTGGTGGTGGCAGTGGCATGGCACCCTTTGACTGCTGAGCAACAACTAAATACAATGGAGCCCTTTGATGGGAAGGAACAACACCACAATATAAAGTGAAGTAATAGGTAGCCCATTGTCCCTGATGGGTAATTGTGTGAACATACCTATCACACTCAGCTCTCAACTGTGCAAGCTTTGCATCCCTACGTGCCCTCAACTGAGCTATCTGTGTCTCACTGGCTGTCCTCAGTTGTGCTATCTAAGTATCCCTATCCGCTCTCAACTATGCCATCTGTGTGTCCCTCTCTCCTCTCAAAAGTACCAAATGTGCATCATGCTCTGATAACTATGCTATAAGGGTAACTACTTGTAGTCTCAATGCAGCTCACTCTTGCTCACATTGTGAAAGTCTATCACCATCACCACCTATGGGGGGATCCTATTGTGCATGCTATTGCTGTGGATCATGATCTCCCCCTGCAAGTCTTTGTGCATGCTCATCTCTATGCAATAGTGGTTTGGTATCCCTCTAAGGAGGAGTGACCTGTACTCTATGCTATCTGTGGCTGGTGTCACCTCCAGAGGCTCGTCGCCTGCTACCACCTACTAAAACACCTCTGCAACCTCTATCATCCCCTCCATCTCCTCTGTCTCCTTCATCTCCTCCACCTCCATAGGCTCCATCTCCATCTCTACCTCCACCTCTCCCTACATCTCTCCCTCTACCCCTCTCACCACCAGATACACCATGAGCCTGGCTAACAAGATCATCATCAAGATCATAGTCTAGTGCTTCCTCAATGCACAGAATGGCATCATCTGGAGTAGTGAACCTCAGATATGGAAATCTCAAATAGTGGGCATGGTACTCATCAGTAACCCCTGTGTCATGAATATCTCACTGATAATCCCAATCAACACCCTGCATGTTCATGATCTCATGGATCCCTGTCTCAAATATAAGCTGAGGTCCCCACTGGGCCTCCTCACTACAAATCTGAGCATAAAGGCATTTCTCTGGGGACATACCCTGAACTCTCCCAAACTGTCTACAAACTCGTGTGATAAAAAAATGCTCAACAATATAGCGGGTCCGCCCGACTAGATACCTCATCTAAAAGAAGAATGGCATATGTCTCGCATCTAAAGGCCAAGCCTCACAACCCAAGTAAGGTCACCACTCTACATCTATAATGTCATCTAGGAGACATCTCCAATACTCCAAATTTCCCAAGTGGGGCTACTGAATAAATCTAGAATACATATAAATATATGGCAATCTGGCGTTGTGGTGCCTCTGACCAATGGGATGGGTCATGAGGATATGTTCCCATGCCCAGATCTATAATACTATGCTACCTACAGTCACCAATTGTGAATTTTGGTACATGATCTCATGTAGCTCTCGGTGCATGTGTGCTAAGATACAACTCCCTAGGGCGAATCTCCCTGGAGCCTAAATCATCTGCCCAATGACTCTAGACCAACCGCACATGAAGCCATGTTGGCCCCTATCAGGCATCATAATGCCACCTATCAACCTAGCCAAATATATAGGAAGAGGGGCATAGTGGGAAATCATGTGGTCCCAACTCAGGTAATGGGTGGCGATCGTATCATCCTAGAATACTCTCTGGGCATCTGCAATGGCTAGAGGCGCAGATGCCTCATACTCGATTCGATGACCTATGACGTAAATGTGCAAGATCCTCCACATGTCCTCTAGTGTCACCGTCATCTCACTGGTCAATAGATGGAAGGTGTTGTGCTCAAAATGCCATCTCTTAGCTAATGCTATCAGTAATCTGTGGTTTACCAAAATATGTGATAACCGCACAAGACTCCATAGACCACAATGACGAACCACATGCTGATCCGCTGGGCTCAACTGGTAAAATAATGCTAATACCTAGGTAGGTCTGGGTGACCTAAATGACATGACAGGGAAATTAGTCTACACAACAGAAAATAGGGGCACTATGTTAGAGTTAGACAAAGGAAATTGATGAATAATTGCTCAAAAAGATCAGAAAGACAAGTTAACTTGGCTTAGAAATCAACAAAACTGGATGCAATCTGGAATCCTGAATATAGACCAAGAAATCTGGGATGCAACCCTAAAATACTATGTGATCCTAGAAATCCCAAATGCGGACCATGGAATTTGGGATGCGATCTGATATACCAGATACGGACCAATTTCAAAAATTGACTAAAAAGCAAAGGAAATTTCAAATTTTGCCGAATGCGACCCGATGGGGTGCGATCCCTGAAATCCTAGATGCGATCCAGAATCTGGGAGGTGACACAAGATGGACATGGTGTGATCCCATATCTGAGATGTGACTCAAAACTATTTTGCCTATAAAATGCATAAAAATGCGTGAAATTTAAAATTTTCAAATTGAAAGGGTGTGTTATCGGATACTCACAGGTGCGGCGTAATGTCTCGGGCAGTCATGTCACATGGCCATCTCAAATAGATGTTTCTTTTCTGGGAACACCATGGTTGCTCAGTGCTCAGTGAAATCTCAAGGGGTAAAAGTGAAAATGAATAGTTAAAAGTCAAATTTTAACCTATTTAAGCCTCCCGGGGGCCCCGGAACTCGAAGGGACATTTATCTATAAGACATCATGGAGGCTTAATATTGGGACCAAAATTGCAATAGGGAATTTATGTCATCCAAATGCAGTAAAAATAGAGTTACACAGCAAAGTCAACATCCAAAAAGCAAAAAGTCAAAATGGTCAAATTGCAGTCAAACATGGGCAAAATGGTACGTAAATGATGTAGTGAGCAAGGAAAATCAGATTTATATGCTGGGATATCATTTCAACACAAGTCAAACTTGGTTAACTCTCTCAAATTCTTGGTCAAACTTGGTCAAACAATGCTTTTGGGGCACTTTAATCGATCTAAATGGCTTGAAAACTCTTCCCAATCGATCTATACTTGACCCGAGATCAATTCAATCATTGCAAATCTTTCTAAATGCTTGAAACCAATGAGTTTATTCGAATTTGTTCCAATTTTGGTCCCAAGGGGCATAATCATATCAAAATCCAATGCTTTCAATCAAATTCTTCAACACCAGGGGCACGACAGTTCTTTTCAATCAAGCTAAGACTATTAATTTCAACTGAAAATTCTTTTCAAAACCTCATATTGACCTTCGTTCAATCAAGCTTGGAGTCAGTATAGTCAATTCCTGTCCAATCAAGTTTAGAATTGATAATTTCAAATCAAGCAAAATTTCATTCGATCAAGCTCGAGATTCTTTTATCGGTCTTCGTTTAATCAAGCTCAGAATCGATAATGTCAATTTGAGTTCAATCAAGTTCAGAATTGGCAGCTTTTCAAACCAAGTAGGATTTCATTCAATCAAGCTTGGAATTCTCAACTTTAGAGTAGTTCTCGCTGCTCTATAAATCTCCTGAATCATGTCTTGAATTAGATTTTCTTTGAATCCCTGTGCTGTTCACAAAGTAATTCAAAGAGGGGTAAATGTAATCACCTAAAACTGGGCTAATAAAACCTAAGGCCCTATTTGCCCTTGATTTGGCATATAACCTTAATTGTGTTAATTTGATATTTGATTATTAACATGAACTCCCAAAAATTCAATAAACCCCATCAAAATCCTAAATCAAGCATTAATTACTAAGGTCCGAGAAAAAATCAAGGTTATTAACTCTAAGCCTATTTAATTAATCAAATCCCACTAAAATGCAAAGGCTAGAGTTATTAATTAAAACAAATGCATAAATACCTCCTAAATCAAACAAACACAACAAACACACTTTATGATTAGGAGGCTTGCACATGGATCAAGGATCAAGCCAAGATGCATCTCAACCACTCCTCATGGATGCATCTTAACCGTCGATTCTCTTCCAAATCCTATAAAATAGAATTTTCAAAAGGTTTTTCTTCTTCTTCCACATACACTTACATGCTTCTAATTTTTATGCTTAGAATCCTATTTTCTCATGAATTTGAGGCTTCATGATCCATGATTATGAACTCTTATGGTTCTTGGATAATTTTCTAATTAAGGCTTAGATTGATAGTTGTTTTCCATGTTTTCAAGCTTTTTATTAAGTAGAAAACACTTCAATTTGGGTTATAATGGAAGGAATTAAGATTTCATGCTTTCATTTTTAGTTGTTTACATGCACTCTTGACTCTCTCATTTTAGTGTAGATTGTCACTGTTTAGGGGTCAAATTTGAGAGCAATTAACCCTATTTCATACTCACACTAATTAGAGATTAATAGGATGCTTTTTCTTGTTAGCATTTTCAGTTAAATCCATGTTTTCCTCTAACAAGTGATGTTATTATCCTATTGAAGTGTTGTGTTGTAGGTCACAAACTCACACACACAACTCCAAGAGGTTTTCCCATTCCTCTTTCAAGTTGGTGAGAGCAATGTGCTCAAGACCGACTTGTGCATGCATGTCAAAAATGTTGTCCAACACAAAGATTTATGGTGTTGCAACAAGTTTTTGTGCCTTGACAATGTGCTTCTCAAAGATTTTCAAGTAGGGAAGAAACTCGGTTTGCAATTCTGTGACTTGTTCATTGATTATTTCTTCCTGTTTCCTGAGATCTGCTCTAACCACCTGAGTTCTTGAACTTTCAAGATATGCTTGGCGAATGCTTGAGGCTCGGTTAAGGCTGCTTGCGCACTGGCTATGATTTCATTATCAAGCTGTTTAACCTTTTCACTGGCCTCAGTAGTGAAGGTGTCCATAGTGTATAGTTTAAATAAAATTTGACAAATTAATTGAGTAATACCCTGAATTTCAGTTATTACCTTAAATAGCTTAACCTTGTGAATTGCCACTTCTTGGCTCATTCTTTCTGCAAGTTTATCTTGTATCTTGGATTTTGCCCTTTCTTCTATTCTCTCTTCTACTTCAAGATCTAGGGCATTTATCTCTTTAGCAAGTGTAGAAAGTTGGTCCATGATCAGAGTATCCTCATCTATATGTACCTCAGGTACAACTTGTTGTAAGATATCTCTTACATTCTCAAGTATTTCCTTGCTCTTGCTTTCTTGTTTTAATTTTCTTGTGCTTCCTTCCTTATATGTAAATCCCCATATTTTCTTAGTTCCTTGGGGCTAAGGGTCCTCAGGTCACAATCAGGTATAACTATGACTTCATCTAAAGTGACCGGTCCTTTTCCTTTCTTTTTCTTCTTCTTTTTCTCTGGTTCTTGAGGTGAACTTTTTATAAGTGGTACAATGTACTTTACCTCAAAACTTTGTGTAACCTACCTAGGTGACACTGTATCTGCCTTCTTCTACTCCTCAGTGACCTTTGTGTCGGTAGACTATGTCGGAGCCTCTGATGTAGTGTCCGATGGAGTGGCCTCAGTTACATTAGGATTCTCTTGATCCTTTGTTTGTGCCTCTTTTGCCTCTTTCTCTTCAGGCTTGTTTATTTTAGCTGGTGTTTCAGTGCTTTGTTCCCCTATTGTATCCTTTCATTGTTCAGGGTCTGAACTTTGGGTTTTCTCTTGTGATAAAATTTCAACTGCTTCCACAAGGATAGGAAGCTCACCCGGTAATGATGTGTATGCACATTCGGTAACTTGACCTTCATCTTGTGCATTATCTGCTGCAATGTTCACATCTTCATCATCATCTCTATCATTAGGATCCCCATTTGTAATGTCCTCAATGAATACATCATCAACATTATTCTCCTTAACTTGGATCACTACTGGATCTGATTAATCTTGTGAAATACTTACAACTTCATTTACAAGAGTTGTATCAATCACCTCGGTAAATGATACACCTGATTCTTTTGTCTTCTTTACTATATCATCATCATCTATATAAATACATTTTCCTTTTGACCTTTGTCTCTTCTTAGATAGATTAAGGAATGCTTCTTTCTCAGCTTTCTCTTTTGCTGCAAAAATCAATGTCCACATGAGTTGGCTAGTCTCATCAACATCTGCTAGATTTTCATCTAATATTTTCATAGCTTGACCTTTTACTTTGAATCTTTTGTAGTAAGTGTTCATATATTCATTAATTTCATCAAGAGTTAAATTTGGTGTAGCTTCAACTAGGGATTGTTCCCTCATCTTCTTCTTGATGTCCAAGTCATATGACCACTTATAATTTATTATTTCTTCTAGTGCCTTGGGCGGTGGTTGTCCAAACTCCAATGGAACTCTTTTAAAGCTTATCATCATCTAGATAACAACTTCCTCAATTTTATTCTAATCCTCGGTAGACATGTCAAACTGACTGAGTTCAGGATCTATGAGTGCTCCATTCTCAATTATATCAGCAGCAATGTCATCAATTGTCCTATTCTTATTACTGATAACCTTGAACTAATTATTGTCATCTTCTTCATCCTCAAGGTCTTCTCTTCCTCAAATTAATCTTCTCCTTTTCTTTGGTCTTGCAGCTACAACCTTGGCTCCTCTTTTTGCATAATTTTTGGTCGGTGTAGCTGCCTTAGGTTTTATTACCTTCTTAGCTCCCTTTTTCTATGGTGGTGAGGCTCCAATTGCTGACCTTGTTTGTGTACTTGTCCGCACTGGCAACTACCTCTTCTTTTGAGTTGGGGTGGGAGAAACTAGTATTGAATCTTTTTCCTTGTCAGACTTGGTTTCCTCACTATCATGTGCTTTGTCAGTTAACAGTAACTGACCTTCAGTTGTAGGTTCAACTGGTGACTCATCAGATGAGTTAGATACATCTCCAAACTGCTCTGTTAAAACTTTCTTCATTTTCTTTTCTTTTCTTGTTATTTTTTTTATGACAATATTTGTTTTTATTCTAGATTTTGCCTCTTCATAGGTTCCAAACCTCTTGGCTTTCTTGTCCTTTAGTAAAGCTAGTAAAGCCTCGATTGATTTCAAACCAAAATCATGATCCATTTCATATCCCATGGGGGCTAGCCATTTTGTCCTTGGCTCTACAACTTTACTTAATGTATGGTTGGTGTTAACTAGAAAACATATGTCCATCTCATACTTCTCAACCAGTGAGCATGGAATCCTATATCTAAGATTCATCTTGATCTTAAAATCCTCAAAATAACCATCTACAACATTATTTGCATTATCTCCTAGACTTTTCATTATATCAAAAATTTGTGAAATGATCGGCGTGTCGGTAGGCCACACTATGTTACTGACAAAAGGAAAGAATTTATGGAGATAAAAAAATAAGCATAATAGTAGTGAGCCAAACTTACAGGTATTAGAATTTTGAAACTAGATTGTTTTCATATTCTCTTCAACTTGTTTCAGGAGTAGCTCGGCAATGTCTATCTGATGACCCTTCTTTATCATTTTTTAAGCCATATCCATAGCACTACATGGTACACTGTTAAGTCTGCTTGAACTAAAAGAACTTATAACCTATTACATGTGCTGCAAACTTAACTTCTGGATCCATAATAGATGCAATTTTCAGTGCTCTGTCATCTCATGTTGTGGTTGTATTTTTCTCAACATTGACTTGAGATGAACTTTAGAATGCTTTGGCCTTGTCGATTGGAGGATACCCTGTAACCCTATGACTCATTTTCTTTGTCACTTTGATTAGTTTATCTAGCCAAAATGTGCCCTCATGATATCAAATTAGCATGGCCCTTATCCATTCTATTTTGAAATTCTTTAGAAAATTTAGGGCATTAGTGAGTCCAATAGTTTCTACCTATTTATGCTCTAGTTTCACCTTTGTATCTTCATCACATAGTGCATGGTATGCAACATACATATCTAAATCTCCTATTTCTCCTATTTTTCAATGAATGTATGATTAGATGTCTTTGACCAATAAAACCCTAGGTGGGATGCTCAAAAAAGCACCCGCTAAATCTATTTTTGATGCTACTTCTGGGTGTAACTTGTACTTGGGTTCACTATAGTTTGCTGACACTATAATATTAGCTTCCTCTTCCACATCTTTAGAAGTGCTCATAGTGGATGCCATTATAACAAACTAGGTTTTTGGTAAGTATAATGAATATGCTCAGTAGGGGTTTCAACTTACTCAAAATATGTCGAAGAATGTGCTCAGTTTGATTTGCAACTATTTTGGATGATCTTGAAAGATTCTTTTCTTGAACTTGCTCTATGAAATTTTTGCTCTCTGAAATCGCTTTATGAAAATGAACTCAGACTTCTGTGTATTTATAGCATTTTTTGAATTCCCATTTAAAACTTTATGTCATTAATGCTTGACCTACTTCCATCTCGGTGACAACTGTCAACTCAGTGACTATTGCAAACTTCCACCAGCTTGGTTAACACATGATTTCTCACTCAGTTGATACTGATACTTGGTTAACCTTGAATAGTGATTACTGATGGGTAACCTTTTGCTCAGTCTAACTTTTACCGATTGTGTGACTTTGTTAGCTCATAACATATAAACCATAGTGCATCTTTATTCATGCATGTTTGGTATGTGCTCATCATATATAAGGAATTGTATGTAAAATATGATCATTTAAAATGTCAGTTCCATACATGCCTATATCACCTTAAGTAGAGGTACCGATGTCACCTAATCCAGTAGGTGAGGTTTCACTGATAGCATTGCTTGACTCTCCATTCTCATTTGATGCTTTCTTCCACATAGTGTTCTTGATTCTCATGATATCTGCAATATTGTTTCCACTCTCAAATACATGTCATTCTTCTGGTGCTCGGTCTTTGCAGTCCTTGCTTAGATGACCGACCTTATGATAATGTAAACACGCCATTCCAGTGCTTGTCCAGCTTCATGATTGTCCAGCCTATCTTTTCCTCATACAATTTTTTACAATGTGCCCATATCTACCACATGCAATATAGTTAGCCCATGTGTTGTAATCCCAAACATAAGAATTACCTTGTCTCTTCAATTAATAATGCTTGGGTTTTATCTTTTGTTTTGGTGTCCATACTTGCTTCATTTTTGTCTTCCACTCTCGTGCAATGTGTCCATGTTCATTACAAGTATAACATAATTTCTCCATGGTAGGATTGTTAGCATTCTTATTCAGTTTTTCTCTACATTCATAAGCTTGATGACCAAACTTTCCACAATAATAACAATATCCATTCAACTTAGGAGTGACTGGGGGTTTACCTTGTGCTTTTCTTCTACAGACATTTGAGGTATGTCCTGGTTTGCCACAGTAATAACATGACATCATCTTAGGTCTTTGATTCTGATTATTGTTGACTTATTCAGCTTGTTTGGATGATTCTCCTTCACCAGTATAGCCTAATCCAGCTTTACTTCCAAATCTTCTTTGATTAGTCAAAAAATCATCAATCTTTTTAGAACTATCTTCAACCAATTTCATCATTTCATTGTGATGTTGTTGAGTTTTTACTTCATTTCTCAGTTTTTCATTTTCTTCCCTGAGTATTCCAATATCTTCAAGTTTTCTTGATAGTTCACCATTTACTCGGTTGACCTCCTGATTCACAATCATCAGCTAATTGGATATTTCAAAATGGTGCTCGGTGAGTCTTTGTATCTCAACTTCCTTTGCTTGAAGTTTTTCAGTTATCTGTCTTCGGTCTTCAATAGCTATATTCCTTTCTTTCTCAGCCTGTCTAGCATTGCTCATTACTTCTACCATTCTCACCATCTGTGATTCTTGATCGATTTGTAGTTCTTTCACATATTCAGTTAAGTGAATATTCTTTTTAGACAAATCAGAGATTATACTTTCAGATCCATTAGAAATACTTCCTGAACTAGATCCAATGTGATCAAATAACTCATCAATATCTTCTTCATGGTAACCAATCTCATTTTGCAGAATAGCTAGGTTCTTCATTTCAACGAGTAATTTCTTCAATCCATCCTTAGCTTGCTTATACTGCTCAGCAAACATCTGCATTTGAATCTTTTGATTCTCTATTGTTTTATCCAACTTATATCTCTCCATGATTAGATCTTTACCCTTAAGTGGTTAAAATGTTCAATAAGAGAATTGAGCTTTGATACCAATTGTTGGAATTGGAGAGATAGGGTACTGAGAGGGGAGAGGTGAATCAGTGCCCACAAAAACTTTCTAACTCATAAACCTTTCAAACCTTAAATAGAAAACAATAGTAACCTTCAACTATAACTTGAATCCATTGCATGCATCATTCATTCATTTAACTATCAAAGGTAAATAGCATGAAATCAACAAGATAACAGTCACATAACACAAGTATTTTGGTAACTCAGAAACCCTTGTTAGAAGGTAAAACTGTGGTGGGGATGACACCCACAAATTATTTACTACTGCAACTAGAAAAGGTTTGTCTGTTAGGGCTACAAGTGGTGATCACTTCAAGTGATCTTACCTTGTTAGGAGTAACATGTTAGATCGATTAGATCTACCTAGTGATAGGATTTCAACAACACTACTTGAGTGTGCACTTAGTTAAGAGATTTACAAAAAATACTGTTAGGTCTACTCTGTTAGGAGATTTTACCAAAACTCTGTTACAATGATTAGAAAATAACAAGTAAATATCTACTAATGACAATTCAACTTGTTTGATATATATCTATGAAATATTGAATAGATATCTTCTTTCTGTGTGAAGATCTTTGCTTTGAGTTGCTCGGTAGCCTTGACTGATTCTGCTTAATCTGAATATCTCTGAATACTATTCTGCTCTTCCCGATAACTAATATTCATGAAGTTGGCTAATGCTTTAAGAATTTCTTTTTATGTTCTCAACCTCCTTATCAAGCTTCTCTCTCATGCATACAAAAATAACATGAAAATACATTTATATAGCATACTGCTTTTTCCACTTAACAAAATTAGGTTACAATATCTTAGAGAAAACCTTAAGATCTACGGTGTACAAAAATAACCTAGATCTAGCAAATACATAAAGATTATCATCACAATTAATGATGGAATCTTACAATAAATGATCCTCGATCTTGGTAAAATGTTTTTTGATTATGTTGTAACCGTTTGCATAGATAAGTATGTCATTCCTGATTACTATGTCATTTACTATCTTCCTCGGTAAACACTATATATACTACTTGGTAATTATACTGGTGCTCGATGTCTAGTGTGCTCGGTGTTTACTGCCACTCGGTATCGATGTACATTGATGCTCGGTAGAACTTCCCTGGTTCTCGGTGTGAAGACTTAACCAACTGGCTTGAAGTGCATGCAATTACCGACTATAGTAGCATAGGTAACCAACCGATGTCTTTGATACTAATGAAAACCTTTAATGCTCAAATAGAGATAACACTATATATATAAAGTATTGAACAATATATACATATATCTAGGTGAAGTATTATTCAATATTAGTATATTAATTAATTATTAATATTCTACAATGGTCAAATGTCTTTTTCATTTATTAATTTCTATGTGTTTGACATCGACCCTCTTTTCATATATATAAGGGGTGTGGATTCATGTTCACAAAGGTACATGACTCCACATGAACAAATTTCACGTGGGGTCATATCCCTTCATGGACATGAATCCACGTAAGGGTGTTAGCTCACATACTTTGGCCAATGACTCAATGAGTTGGATTGATAAAAAACTTTGCATATCGACTTTAGTCAATCTCCTCATATTTGATAATCTATTATGTGATTAAAATAATAATAATAACCAATAGTTATATATATAATATCTTTTAAAATTTTATTACTTTAGTTTCTCCAAAATTACATATATATATCTTAATAGTTTTGTCTCAGGGTTTTATCTGACTAAGGCTACCAAAACATAAAAAATCCATGATTTGGATAGTATGAAAAAATCCTCCCTGAAGGTGTGTGCTTTGTCCATTTGGGAAAACAACTAATGCAATAGTGGAAATCGAGATCTTCTTCATAATAGGACTCTCTACACTACCATGTGGTAAAAATTCTAACATGATCTAATCACTCCTCTCTCTTAGTGTGGCACAATAGGTTTAATACACCTAATCCTCCATCATGGTCTCTGTTGACGGTACCTCCCTTAATCTCAAAGTCTATCCTTGAACTAGGAGCTGCATGATACAATACATATCCTATAACGTGATCATCGTCTCTCTCATCAAGAGATGGAATGTATAGGTGTATAAGTCCTATTGCTTCATAAAATTCATTGACATCACATCATTTTACTAAATAAAATGCATGCAATATAGTACCTAGTACAATCATACGACTCACAATAAATATAGCTTCTCATAGGAAATATATCACATTTGACTACAATGGAAGATGAGGACATAGATCCTTGCATGTTCTCGCATCTCAGGAGGGGCCTGCAACCAAATATCAATATGTAATATATTTATTTTCCCAATAAATGAAATGTTGCAACCCCTAGGTGCCTTTTCATGCCTACATAAGTCTAGGGAATCTAGATGGATCAAGGACACCTATCTAGGTTAGTTGTTCCCAAGAAGGTCAAGGGAACATAAATAGGTTTATGACACCTATCTAGGTCTATGGCACCTAAAAGGGTGTATGCCATGCATTTTTCTTAATGGTGTCCAAGTAGGTCCATGGAGCCCATCTAGGTTTATGGCTCCTGGTTTGAGGGATCCATATTCTGGCCTAGGGTTATGTGAAAAATCAAAATCAAAATATCTAAAATCAAAGAAAAAGTAGAGTCAAAAGGCCTACCTGATATGTTTGGACCCCTCCTCAACATATTGCCTAAGGCTCACCATCCTCATGGGCTAAATTAGTTGTATTATTAGTATCCTAATCATGGTATTTTCACTAACAGACAAAGTTGCATAAGACAGAAGAATAGTGTAATTTTTATTATTTAAAGGTAAGTATTTCTAGAAGCCCTAATTAACCTTGTTTTACAAATTTTTTTATAACTTGAGCTAGAGAACCCCAATTTTATATTTCTTGCATTCGAATCATGATTTAGTTCACTCCCTTATCATTTTCTCTAAGAGTGGGTTTGAATCAATATGGAACCTTGTTGATAGCATCCTTCATCGGGCATCTTTCAAAATTCAACGTGGTAAACATGATTCCCTATTTATACCTCTTATATAGAAAGTATAAATATGGGGACATATAGCTACCCTCAAATTTCACCATCCTTAGTGAGATTTTAGGAAATTTTTATTCAAATTTGAAAATATGAGTAACCCATAAAAAATAGTGCAAATAGATAAAAATAAATATGTGAATGAAAATGATATAAGATTCAAATAACAACATAAATTAATGTTAGAAAAACTAGTGCAAACACATAGAAATAAAATTGTGAATGTAAATGATACAAGATCAAAATAATAACACATAGTTCTCTTCCAAGAGAGATTTGCAAATGTTAAAGAAATGAAATGGCATAAAAAAATGCAAGAGAAAAAATTGTAGAATACAATTACAGTGGAACTATATCCAATGTAATGGAATGATATGGGATTCTCATAAGAGAGAAATAGGTGAGTATATAAGCCACTCACTATCTAAGAGACTAAAAACACAACCAACATGGGATAAAGTAAAAAATTCCGTATGTATAATTAACTAAGTGTGAAGAGAGATAAACTTGAGAATTAGATAATGAATAACTAGCTAGCTAAAGAACCCCTTTTACACTAATACCCCCACTTAAGTGCAACTTAGGAGATAATACACACTAAAGATGAGTCCTAAAAATAAGGTCTTATGGGGTACCATGTACAAAATATATCCTCAAAGAGAATAAGATTCCCTAAGGTAAAAGAGAAGCCCCATACAATTTAAACAAATTTATGCAGCTCGGTAACATAGAATAGTAAACTGGCTGTGCTTTTACAAATTACCAGTTAGTAACTTGTAGTAACTACCAATCAAATCTAATATGCAACTTGTAAAGTATGATATCCAACAATCATCACAATCAACACATAACACAAGAGATTTAACATGGAAACCCTATAAAGGGAAAACCCACCTGGGACCGGCAACCCAAAAATTGTTCACTCTTCTGAAGTGAGGTCGGTGATGACCCAACCCTGTTAAAGGTTACAAAACACATTGTAAGGTGTGACCTTGTTAGAGAATTTAACACTAACCGTTATCTTCCAACCAGCATTCACTATGGGGTTGACATGATAACAAATGTACATTCTATGAATGACATTACAAGACTTTCTAGTCTACTCGGTTAAGAGATTTATTTGATTACAATGGTTAAACTGTAATAGCAGGTGATCTAATTAAAATACAACTTGATTTGCAGATGTACAAATCTAGATTATGCTCATTCAAATCTCTGATCAATATATCAATTCTATTCAACAATATTCAATAACTTACTGTCTCTCGGTTAGAACTTTCTGATGCTCGGTAATCTCTGCAGTTTAGTTCTCCTTAACCAGTTTGATCAAACATGCATGAATCTTGTTCATGTGATATCTCTATAGTATTCTTTCCTCTGGCATGAGTTTCATAATGAAACCCTAGTCTCTTAAATAGACAAGTAAACCATTTTCCTTTCATCCATCAGATTTTGCCACTTAATCTCCTTCGCTGATTTTGCCACTTAAACCTTCCTCGGTTGATGTGTTAGTAACACATTTCAATTATGTCCTTTAGATCTTCTTAGAATGTTTCTAGTCATTGATCTCATAACAAACTTTATCTTACCACCTCGTGATCATACACTTTACATCTCATCAACTTCTATCAGCTAAACTAATCATTTAGTTCCTTTGTTCATTCTTAGTTAACAAAGAAATGCATCCGTGAACAAAAGCTCAGTTTATACTATGCTTGGTATACACTACATTTCTCAATGTATACTAGAATGCTTCATTAACAGACCACAGTGCTTTGTAACATTTTGCTCCCAACTTCATAACAGATTAATGCAACATAATCATGTCAATAATATGAAGTCATAGACTCATCATTAAGTTACCAAAGGTATTCTTTATCCTCATCTGTCATAACCATCTTCCTCCATGTAGATATCTCAGTTCTTCATCTTTATCTTCTCTTTGACAGATGTGTTAGATGTTTGCAACTCCATGATAAGTACTGTCAAAACTAGTTGACATCAGTGACAACATAAAACTAATTCAATTATCTTACATAACAGTTTAGTGCTCAGTGATCTCTAATCAGTTGAAGTTCTTCAATCAGGTTCTCAATTAGTTGTAGTTCATCAATATCTCCCTTTGGCATTGACAACAACTCAAGCAATATGAAGTATACCATACACATACCAAACTTGTATTCTACAACTCTGTAAACAAATGTTGTAGCTCGGTAAGCTCTCCCTAGCTTAACATGTTTAATCACTAAATTACATAAACATCATTGCAAGTGCAGAATATCTTCTATAGATATGAACTTTAGCAGCTCTCATGTTCCTTTTGTTTATCTCCCTTTATCTTCTCAGATTGTCTCTCCCTTAGATAGATGTTCTAGTATTATCCTCGGTTATCATAATGTTTATCTCTCCCTTTGACAACAATGCCAAAGAAACAAATAAACCATACAACTCTATAGTAGCCAATTAACTCTTTGTTGTCCGGTGCATTCACTGTATCTTTGTATACTAATTATGCCATTGGTTTCTCAAATCTTTCACAACCTTAGACAAAAATCCAAAGTGTGAACTTTGTTGCATCAACATGAATGATCTTCTGATAAGATTAGGCTGATGCAACCTCTAGATCACATTAGTGACCGGTAGACAGGGGACGGACCCCAAGTCTAGTCCTCAAGTATTCAAATGTATCTTTTGGTAGAGGCTTTGTGAAAATATCAGTAATTTTCTCTTTAGATGTAACAAATTCAAGCTTCACTTGCTTCTCCTACACTTGTTCTCTTAAGTAGTGATACTTGATAGATATGTGCTTTGTTTTAGAGTGCATCACTGGATTCTTTGAAATGTTTATAGCACTAGTGTTATCATAGTATATAATCACCATCTCAGTGATTACCTCATTCATTACTTCTAACATTTTCTTAATGTATGCAATATTTGAATAGTTTGTAGCAGTAATAACATACTCTGCTTTGGTTGTAGACTAGGAAATACAAGACTGCTTCTTACTTTTCCAGGTAACAAGTCTTTCACTGAAGAAAAATGCTCCTCTAGTTGTGCTTTTTCTGTCATCCACATTTCCAGCCCAATCAACATCAGTGTATACTTCAAGTTTAAACTTGCTATCCTTAGGATACCATAATCCATAATCTTCTATTTTCTTCATGTATCTAAAGATTCTCTTTGTAGAAATCATGTGTGACTCCCTACGATTTGCAGAAAATCTTGCAACAATCCCTACAGCATGTGCTATATCTAGTCTACTATGTACTACATACATCAACTTACCAATCATTGATCGGTACAGTGTTTGGTTCACCTCTATAATTTCATCCTCTTTAGTCAATTTGTAGCCTATGACCATTGGTGTTCTAACTAGTTTAGCATCTTCCATGCCAAATGTTCTCAGTATTTCTTTTATATACTTAGATTGTGTAATGAATAGCCCATCATTCTGCCGAATAACCTGTAGTCCTAGAAAGAACTTAATCTCTCCAAACATAGACATTTCAAGCTCTTTTCTCATCTTATCATCAAATGATTTACATATGTGATTTTTTCCTCCAAAGATTATATCATCCACAAATATTTCAGCAATTAGAATAGTATCATCAGTATCTCCTTTCATATACAAATTGTTGTTCTCACTAGTTCTAAAAAATCCAATACTTAACAAATAAGTATGCAGCCTTTCATACAAGGCTCTTGGTGCTTCCTTCAAACCATACAAAGCTTTATGTAATCTACATACCATGTCTTTCTTGTCTGGATCTGCAAACCCTTCTAGTTGTTCTATGTAGACTTCTTCTTCAAGTATCTCATTCAGAAATGCAGACTTAAAGTCCATTTGATAAAATTTAAATTTCTTATGTGCTGCATAAGCCAGTAACATTCAAACTCCTTCCAGCCTAGCAACAGGTGCAAAGGTCTCACCATAGTCAATTCCTTCCTGATGTGCATACCCCTTGCAAACTAATCTGGCTTTATTACTTGTAACCTCTCCATTTTCATTCAACTTGTTTCTGAAGATCCACTTAGTACTGATAACATTCTTATCCTTAGGTCTAGGTACTAAGGTCCATGTCTTGTTTTTCTCTATTTGTTAAATCTCTTCATTCATTGCATTTATCCACTCTTCATTCTCCAATGCAACTTTAACATTCTTCGGTTCATATTCACAAACTAAGCATATACATTGTCTTGACTTACTTCTTGTTTGTATGCCACCTTTCTTGTTGCCAATAATTTGGTTCTTAGGATGATGTCTTCTAAAAAATCTTGCTAGTATCTGATCTCTTCTTTCTTGTTCATCCTATTCAAGTTCATTTTCTTTCTCGGTAGGTCCTTCCTGCTCGTTGGTTTCTCTTTCCTGTTCCTTGGTGTTGTTTTCTTGTTGACTGATTGTCAATATCTATGGCTTTGGTAAATACTCTAGATGTCTTATGTATGTGAATCTACCCTAGTCTTCCAGTTCCTTTTTTCTTTCTTCTGCATTCTTGTCATCAAACTCATCAATCCTAACATTAGTACTTTCTATCATTTTATTAGTAACTTTATTTAGACACTTATATGCTTTTCTTTTAGTAGAATATCCAAGAAATATCCCTTCATCACCTTTTGAGTCAAACTTTCCATTTCTTTCATCTTTCAGAATAAAGCATTTACTTCCAAATTTTTTGAAATAAATTACAGTGGGTTTGTGTCCAAACCATAACTCATAGGGTGTTTTGTTAGTGTCCTTTAACTATACTCAATTCAAAACATAAACAACTGTGCTAACTACCTCTCTCTAGTATGTCTGAGCAACATTTTTCTCTATCATTAGTGTCCTTGAGCAATCAATTATTGACCTATTCCTCCTTTCATCAATTCCATTCTGTTGAGGTGTTCTCGGTGCAGAGACCTGTCTTTTTATACCATGCTCATTACAAAAGTTAGTAAATTCATCAAAAATAAATTCACCTCCTCTGTCAGATCTTAAGAATTTCAATTCTTTACTAGTCTCTTTCTCTACTTTTGTTTTAAACCACTTGAACATCTTAAATGCCTTTGATTTTTCTTTTAAGAACATGATAGTCATCAATCTAGTATAATCATTAACAAAAAGAATGAAATATCTATCACCATAATAACTTTGTGTTCTCATGGGACCACATAGTTCAGTGTGAACCAACTCAAGTATTTTATTTGTTGAATAATCTTTACTTTTGAAACTAGATTTTGTCATTTTACCTTTCTGACACTCATGACACATAACATGATCAAGCTTAGATAAGTTAGGCAAACCTCTAACCTTTTTCTTTTTATTGATCTTAATCATGGTATCAAAGTTCACATGACATAACCTTTTATGCCATAACCAAGCATCTTCATTTTTCATCATTAAACAAGAAGACTCTGCATTATTAAGATAAAAAAAGTTACCTTTTGATTGTGCTTCTGTTCCAACAAGTCTTCCTCCATCATCAAATATTTTTACTTTCTTGCTCTCAAATGCTACTCGGTGACTTGAATTGTTCAGCTGTGCCACACATAGCAAATTATAGTTTAGTCCTTCTACCCAATAAGCATTATCACATTGGATTCTATCATTTATTAGTAAGGATCCCTTTTCTCTAACCATACAAGGTGTATCATTACCCATTTTTACAGATCCTCCATTATATTGCTCAAGATGATTAAATTTTCCTTCATCACTAGTCATGTGATGTGTACAGCCACTATCTATGATCCACGTATCATTTTTATTAACCTTAGAAATTAGTGTTGTTTCTACATACCTTTCTTCTTCCTCAGAATCATCCTCCATAGCAACAAATACCACTTCTACATCCTCATATGAATCAGAATTTGATTCATTTTCTTCTGCAATGTAACATACCTTTTTTCTTTTATCATTATTGTCTCGGTTGTCTTTGTTGTAGTGTCGGTAACTTTTTTTGCCTCTTCTCTCATAGCTTCCTTCACCAGATCGGTCCTTCTTTCTATCATCTTCCTTCATCTTTGGACATCTAGCAGCAATATGACCAACCTCTTTGTAGTTAAAACATGCTAAAGGTAATTTGCATCTATATCTACCTTTTCCTTTAGCTAATCTCTTGGCCATAAGAGCTTCAAGCTCATCAAATTCATCATCAGTATTGCTATCACTATCATCCTTATTATTTCTACTACTAGACTTACCAATCTTCAGAGAAGTCATAAAAGAAGATTCAATAGTTGGTACAACACTATTATCATAGTTGTTCAGTTCAAAAGTTGTTAGCTTTCCAAACAAATTATCAAGAGTGAGAGTACTATTAGGTGGTGACCTATTTTCATGAATTGTAGATATTTTGATGGCATAAATAGGCAATAAAGTCCTTCAAATTTCTCTTACCACAATGTCTTCATTAATAGCACCATCAAATGCTCTGACAGCATGAACTACCTCTTTTATTCAGTTTGTGTACTATACAATATTTTCTCCTTATTTCATCTTCATATCATCGAATCTTCCTCTTAAACTTTCCACTCTGGCTCTCATGACATTTGTATCACACTATAAACTTGAGAAAGTTTATCCCACATATCCTTAGTAGTAGTGCACTCTTTAATATCTTCAAACTCAACATCTGTCAAAGCAGCAACAATCTCCATCATAGTAATGTTATGCTCATATCTATCTCTTAGTTGATCAAGAGTCAAAGGTCCAGTGGGCGGTGCAATGTAGCCATTCTCTAATAGTGTGATGGTAGAATTCCCAATTGAAGATATATGTAGTTTCATTCAGCTTTGCTATATTGTAAAGTTGGCCTTGTTCAGCTTTGGCACATCCCTCTTATACATTTTGTGATCTTTATGCTAAAGTCCTTAATACTCTGTTCCAAGCAACCAATATGCTCTGATACCAATTGTTAGAATAACTACGAGGGGGGTGAATCAATTATCAATTGTCCCAAATACAAAATGTATATCCAAAAACAATTTAAATAAATTTTTGCAGCCCAGTAACATAGAATAGTAAACTATTTATGCTTTTACCGATTACCAGTTAATAACTTGTAGTAACTATCGATCAAATCTAATATGCAACATGTAAAGTATGATATCCAACAATCATCACAATCAACACATAACATAAGAGATTTAACGTGGAAACCTTGTGAAGGGAAAAACCTCCTGGGACCGGCAACCCAAAAATTGTTCACTCTTCTGAAGTGAGGTCAGTGAAGACCCAACCCTATTAAAGGTTACAAAACACTCTGTAAGGTGTGACCTTGTTAGAGGATTTAACGCTAACCGTTATTGTCCAACCAGCATTCACTATGGGGTTGATAGGATAACAAATGTACATTCTATGAATAACATTACAAGACTTTCTAGTCTACTCGGTTAAGAGATTTATCTAATTACAATGGTTAAACTATAACAATAGGTGATCTGATTACAATACAACTTGATTTGTAGATGTATAGATTTAGATTATGCTCATTCAAATCTCTGATCAATATATCAATTCTATTCAACTATTTTTAGTAACTTACTGTCTCTCAATTATAGCTTTCTGATGCTCGGTAATCTTTGCAGTTCGGTTCTCCTTAACCAGTTTGATCAGGCATGCACGAAGCTTGTTCATGCAATATCTCTATAGTATTCTTTCCTCCAACATGAGTTTCATAATGAAACCCTAGTCTCTTAAATCAACAAGTAAATCATTGTCCTTTCATCCATTAGATTTTTCCACTTAATCTCTTTCACTGATTTTGCCACCTAAACCTTCCTCGACTGATGTGTTAGTAACACATTTCAATTATGTCCTTTAGATCTTCCTTGAATTTTTCTAGTCATTGATCTCATAACAAACTTTATCTTACCACCTCGCGATCATACACTTTACAGCTCATCAACTTTTATCGGCTAAACTAATCATTTAGTTCCTTTGTTCATTCTTAGTTAACAAATAAATGCGTCGATGAACACAAGCTCAGTTTATACTATGCTCGATATACACTACATTGCTCACTGTATACTAGAATGCTTCATTAACCAACTACACTTCTTTGTAACATTTTTCTCCCAAATTCATAACAAATTAATGCAACATAATCAAGTCAACAATATGAAGTCATAGACTCATCATTAAGTTACCAAAGGTATTCTTTATCGTCATCTATCATAACCATCTTCCTCTATGTAGATATCTTGGTTCTTCATCTTTCTCTTCTCTTCAACATTTGTGTTAGATGTTTGCAACTCCATGATAAGTACTGTCAAAACTAGTTGACATCAATGACAACATAAAATTGATTCAATTATCTTACATAATAGGTCAGTGCTCGGTGATCTCTAATCACTTAAATTTCTTCAATCAGGTTCTCAATCAGTTGTAGTTCATCGATATCTCCCTTTGGCATTGATGGCAACTCAAGAAATATGGAGTATACCATACACATACCAAACATGTAATCTAAAACTTTGTAAACAAATGCTATAGCTCAGTAAGCTCTCCCTAGCTTAATATGTTTAATCACTACGTTACATAAACATCATTGCAAGTTTAGACTATCTTCTGCAGATATGAACTTTAGTAGCTCTCGGGTTCCGTCTGTTTATCTCCCTTTATCTTCTTAGATTGTCTCTGCCTTAGATAGATGTTCTAGTATTATCCTTGGTTATCATATTGTTTATCTCTCCCTTTGACAACAATGCCAAAGAAGCAAATAAATGATACAACTCTATAGTAGCCAATTAACTCTCTGTTATCTGGTGCATTCACTATATCTCTGTATACTAATTATGCCATTGGTTTCTCAAATCTTTCACAACCTTAGATAGAAATCCAAAGTGTGAACTATGCTGCATCAACATAAATGATCTTCTGATAAGATTAGGCTGATGCAACCTCAAGATCACATTAGTGACCGGTAGATAGGGGATAGACCCCAAGTCTAGTCCTCAAGTATTCAAATGTATCTTTTGGTAGAGGCTTTGTGAAAGTATCAATAAGTTTCTCTTTAGATGTAACAAATTCAAGCTTCACTTGCTTCTTTGACACTTGTTCTCTTAAGTAGTGATACTTGATAGATATGGGCTTTGTTTTAGAGTGCATCATTGGATTCTTTGAAATGTTTATAGCACTAGTGTTATCATAGTATATAATCACCAACTCAGTGATTACCTCATTCATTCCTTCTAACACTTGCTTAATGTATGCAATATTTGAACAGTTTGTAGTAGCAAAAACATACTCTTCTTCGGCTATAGACCGGGAAATAAAAGACTGCTTCTTACTTGTCCAAGTAATAAGTCTTTCACTAAAGAAAAATGCTCCTCCGATTGGTCTTTTTCTGTCATCCATATTTCCAGCCCAATCAGCATTGGTGTATACTTTAAGTTCAAACTTGCCATCCTTAGGATACCATAATCCATAATCCTCTATTTTCTTCAGGTATCTTAAGATTCTCTTTGTAGCAATCATGTGTGACTCCCTAGGATTTGTAGAAAATCTTGCAACAATCCCCACATCATGTGCTATATTTGGTCTACTATGTACTACATACATCAACTTACCAATCATTGATCGGTATAGTATCTGGTTCACCTCTATAGTTTCATCCTCTTTATTCAATTTGAAGCATTGGTGTTCTAACTAGTTTAGAATCTTCCATGCTGAATGTTCTCAGTACTTCTTTTATATACTTAGATTGTGTGATGAATATCCCATCATTCTGCTGAATAACCTGTAGTCCTAGAAAGAACTTAATCTCTCCAAACATAGACATTTCAAACTTTTTTCTCATTTCATCAACAAATTATTTACATATGTGATATTGTCCTCCATAGATAATATCATCCACAAATATTTCAGCAATTAGAATAATATCATCAGTATCTCCTTTCATATACAAATTGTTGTTCTCACTAGTTCTAACAAATCCAATACTCATTAAATAAGTATGCAGCCTTTCATACAAGGCTCTTGGTCCTTGCTTCAAACCATACAAAGATTTATGTAATCTACATACCATGTCTTTCTTGTCTAGATCTACAAACCCTTTTGGTTGTTCTATGTAGACTTCTTCTTCAAGTATCTCATTCAGAAATGTAGACTTAACGTCCATTTGATAAACTTTAAATTTATTATGTGCTGCATAAGCCAGTAAAATTCGATCTCCTTCTAGTCTAGCAATAGGTGCAAATGTCTCACCATAGTTAATTCCTTCCTCCTGTGCATACCCCTTGCAAACTAGTTTGGCTTTATTCCTTGTAACCTCTCCATTTTCATTCAGCTTGTTTCTAAAGATCCACTTAGTACTGATAACATTCTTATCCTTAGGTCTAGGTACTAAGGTCCATGTCTTGTTTTTCTCTATCTGTTCAATCTCTTCATTCATTTCATTTATCCACTCTTCATTCTCCAATGCAACTTTAACATTCTTCAGTTCATATTCACAAACTAAGCATGTACCTTGTCTTGACTTACTTCTCGTTTGTATGCCAACTTTCTTGTCGCTAATAATTTGGTTCTCAAGATGATGTCTTCTGAAAAATCTTGCCAGTATCTGATCTCTTCTTTCTTTTTCATCTTGTTCAGGTTCATTCACTTTATTGGTAGGTCCTTCCTGCTCGTTGGTTTCTCTTTCCTGTTCCTTGGTGTTGTTTTGTTGCTGACTAGTTGTCACTCTCTGTGACTTCATTAAATACTCTGGATGTTCAATGTATGTGAATCTACTATAGTCTTTCGGTTCCTTTGTGCTTTCTTTGGCATTCTTGTCATCAAACTCATCAACCCTGACATTAGCACTTTCTATCATTTTATTAGTAACTTTATTTAGACACTTATATGCTTTGCTTTTAGTGGAATATCCAACAAATATCCCTTCATCGCCTTTTGAGTCAAACTTTCCATTTCTTTCATCTTTCAGAATAAAGCATTTACTTCAAAATTTTTTGAAATAACTTATAGTGGGTTTGTGTCCAAACCATAACTCATAGGGTATTTTGTTAGTGTCCTTCTTTAACTATACTCAATTCAAAACATAAACAGTTGTGCTAACTACCTCTCTCCAGTATGTTTGAGCAACATTTTTCTCTATCATCAGTGTCCTTGCGCAATAAACTATTGACCTATTCCTCCTTTTAGCAATTCCATTCTACTAAGGTGTTCTCGATGCAGAGACCTATCTTTTTATACCATGCTCATTACAAAAGTTAGTAAATTCATCAAAAATAAATTCACCTCCTCTGTTAGATCTTAAGAATTTCAATTCTTTACTAGTCTCTTTCTCTACTTTTGTTTTAAACCACTTGAACATCTTAAATGCCTCTAATTTTTCTTTCAAGAACATGACAGTCATCAATCTAGTATAATCATCAACAAAAAGAATGAAATATCTATCACCATAATAACTCTATTTTCTCATGGGACCACACAGGTTGGTGTGAACCAACTCACGTATTTTCTTTGTTGAATAATCTTTGCTTTTGAAACTAGATTTTGTCATTTTACCTTTCTGACACTCATGACACATAACATGATTAGGCTTAGATAAGTTAGGCAGACCTCTAACCTTTTTCTTTTTACTGATCTTAATCATGTTATCAAAGTTCAAATGACATAACCTTTTATGCCGTATCCAAGCATCTTCATTTTTCATCATTAAACAAGAAGACTCTACATTATTAAGATAAAAAAAGTTACCTTTCGATTGTGCTCCTGTTCCAACAAGTCTTCCTCCATCATCAAATATTTTTACTTTCTTGCTCTCAAATGCTACTCGGTGACCTGAATTGTTCAACTGTGCCACACTTAGCAAATTATAGTTTAGTCCTTCTACCCAATAAGCATTATCACATTGGAATCTATCATTTATTAGTAAGGATCCCTTTCCTCTAACCATACAAGGTGTATCATTACCCATTTTTATAGATCCTCCATTATATTGCTCAAGATGATTAAATTTTCCTTCATCACTAGTCATGTGATGTGTACAAACAATATCTATGATCCATGTATCATTTTTATTAACCTTAGAAATCAGTGTTGTTTCTACATACCTTTATTCTTCCTCAGAATCATCCTTTATAGCAACAAATACCACTTCTACATCATCATCTAAATCGAAATCTGATTCATTTTCTTCTGTAATGTAACATACCTTTTTTCCTTTATCATTATTGTCTTGGTTTTCTTTGTTGTAGTTTCAGTAACTTATGTTGCCTCTTCTCCCATATATTCCTTCACCAAATCAGTCCTTGTTTCTATCATCTTCCTTCCTATTTGGACATCTAGTCGCAATATGACCAACCTCTTTGTAGTTAAAACATGCTACAGGTAATTTGCATCTATATCTACCTTTTCCTTTAGGTAATCTCCTGGCCATAAGAGCTTCAAGCTCATCAAGTTCATCATCAGTATTGCTATCACTATCATCCTTATTATTTCTACTACTAGACTCACCAATCTTCAAAAAAGTCATAAAAGCAGATTCAACAGTCGGTACAACACTATTATCATAGTTGTTTAGTTCAAAAGTCGTTAGCTTTCCAATCAAATTATCAAGAGTGAGAGTATTGTTAGGTGCTGACCTATTTTGATGAATTGTATATATTTTGATGGCATAAATAGGCAATAAAGTCCTTAGAATTTTTCTTACCACAGTGTCTTCATCAATAACACCATCAGATGATCTGATAGTGTGAACTACCTCCTTTATTTGGTTTGTGTACTGCACAATGTTTTCTCCTCCTTCCATCTTCATATCATCAAATCTTCCTCTTAAACTTTCCTTTCTAGCTCTCTTGACATTTGTATCACCACTATAAACTTGAGCAAGTTTATCCCACATATCCTAAGCAATAGTGCAATTTTTAATATCTTCAAACTTGGTATCTATCAGAGCAACAATAATCTCCATCATAGTAATGTTATGCTCATGTCTATCTCTTAGTTGATCAAGAGTCAAAGGTCCAGTGGGCAGTGCAATGTAGCCATTCTCTAATAGTGTGAGGGTAGAATTACCAATTCTAGATATATGTAGTTTCATTCAGCTTTGCCATATTGTAAAGTTGTGCTTGTTCAAATTTGGCACATCCCTCTTATACATTTTGTGATCTTTATGTTGAAGTCCTTAAAACTCTATTCCAAGCAACCAATATGCTCTTATACCAATTGTTAGAATAACTGTGAGGGGGGTGCATCAGTTATCCACTGTCCCAAATACAAAATTTATATCCAAAAACAATTTAAACAAATTTCTGTAGCTCAGTAACATAGAATAGTAAATTGTTTGTGCTTTTACCGATTACCAATTAATAACTTGTAGTGACTAACGATCAAATCTAATATGCAAGATGTAAAGTATGATATCCAACAATCATCATGATCAACACATAACACAAGAGATTTAAGATGGAAACCCTTTAAAGGGAAAAACCACCTGGGACCGGCAACCCAAAAATTGTTCAGTCTTCTGAAGTGAGGTCAGTGATGACCCAATCCTATTAAAGGTTACAAAACACATTGTAAGGTTTGACCTTGTTAGAGGATTTAACACTAACCATTATCATCCAACCGGCATTCACTATGGGGTTGACATGAGAACAAATGTACATTCTATGAATGACATTACAAGACTTTCTAGTCTACTCGGTTAAGAGATTTATTTGATTACAATGGTTAAACTATAACAATAGGTGATCTGATTAAAATACAACTTGATTTGCAGATGTACAGATCTAGATTATGCTCATTCAAATCTCTGATCAATATATCAATTCTGTTCAACAATATTCAATAACTTACTGTGTCTCGGTTATAGCTTTCTGACGCTTGGTAATCTCTGCAGTTCGGTTCTCCTTAACTAGTTTGATCAAGCATGCATGAAGCTTGTTCATGCAATATCTCTATAGTATTCTTTCCTCCAACATGAGTTTCATAATGAAACCCTAGTCTCTTAAATAGACAAGTAAACCATTTTCCTTTCATCCATCAAATTTTGCCACTTAATCTCCTTCGCTGATTTTGGCACTTAAACCTTCCTCGGCTGATGTGTTAGTAACACGTTTTAATTATGTCCTTTAGATCTTCCTTGAATTTTTCTAGTCGTTGATCTCATAACAAACTTTATCTTACCACCTCGTGATCATACACTTTACAGCTCATCAACTTCTATCAGCTAAACTAATCATTTAGTTGCTTTGTTGATTCTCAGTTAACAAAGAAATGCATCGGTGAACACAAGCTCAGTTTATACTATGCTCGGTATACACTACATTGCTCAGTGTATACTAGAATGCTTCATTAACCGACCACACTGCTTTGTAACATTTTTCTCCCAACTTCATAACAGATTAATGCAACATAATCAAGTCAATAATATGAGGTCATAGACTCATCATTAAGTTACCAAAGGTATTCCTTATCCTCATATGTTATAACCATCTTCATCCATGTAGATATCTCGGTTCTTCATCTTTCTCTTCTATTCGACAAATCTATTAGATGTTTGCAACTCCATGATAAGTACTGTCAAAACTAGTTGACATCAATGACAACATAGAACTGATTCAATTATATTACATAATAGTTTAGTGCTCGGTGATCTCTAATCACTTGAAGTTCTTCAATTAGGTTCTCAATCAGTTTTAGTTCATCAATATCTCCCTTTGGCATTGATGGCAACTCAAGCAATATGAAGTATACCATACACATACCAAACATGTATTCTAAAACTCTATAAACAAATGTTGTAGCTTGGTAAGCTCTCCCTAGCTTAATATGTTTAATCACTATGTTACATAAAAATCATTGCAAGTGCAGACTATCTTCTATAGATATGAACTTGAGCAGCTCTCAGGTTCCTTCTATTTGTCACCCTTTATCTTCTTAGATTGTCTCTCCCTTAGATAGATGTTCCAGTATTATCCTCGGTTATCATATTGTTTATCTCTCCCTTTGACAATAATGCCAAAGAAACAAATAAACCATACAACTCTATAGTAGCCAATTAACTCTTTGTTGTCTGATGCATTCACTGTATCTCTGTATACTAATTATGCCATTGGTTTATCAAATCTTTCACAACCTTAGACATAAATCCAAAGTGTGATCTATGTTGCATCAACCTGAATGATCTTCTAATAAGATTAGGCTGATGCAACCTCTAGATCACATTAGTGACTGGTAGATAGGGGACGAACCCCAAGTCTAGTCCTCAAGTATTCAAATGTATCTTTCGGTAGACGCTTTGTGAAAATATTACCAAGTTGCTCTTTAGATGTAACAAATTCAAGCTTCACTTGCTTCTCCTACACTTATTCTATTAAGTAGTGATAATCATTTAGTTCCTTTGTTCATTCTCAGTTAACAAAGAAATGTGTCAGTGAACACAAGCTCAGTTTATACTATGCTTGGTATACACTACATTTCTCGGTGTATACTAGGATGCTTCATTAACCAACCACACTGCTTTGTAATATTTTTCTCCCAACTTCATAACAAATTAATGCAACATAATCAAGTCAACAATATGAAGTCATAGAATCATCATTAAGTTACCAAAGGTATTCCTTATCCTCATCTGTCATAACCATCTTCCTCCATGTAGATATCTTAGTTCTTCATGTTTCTCTTCTCTTCTATAGATGTGTTAGATGTTTGCAACTCCATGATAAGTACTGTCAAAACTAGTTGACATTAATGACAACATAAATTTGATTCAATTATTTTACATAACAATTCAGTACTTGATGATCTCTAATCACTTGAAGTTCTTCAATTAGGTTCTCAATCAGTTGTAGTTCAGAGAGAGAGAGAGAGAGAGAGAGAGAGAGAGAACACCCCCACACCCCAAAAGACAAAGAGTAAAGAGGACTTAGGTGACCCCTCAAAAGTGGATAAAGCCAATGGTAATTTCTCAAAATAAAATTCCTTCCGTTAGGAATAAACAAAACTAAAGATGCATGAATGAAGTCTCCTCATTCCTAAAAGGAAAATATAGGAAGAAAACTCAAGATGTATGACATCTCTACAAACTACTCATTGATGTGCATGTCAATGGTCAAAAATTTCATAATCGAATCAGATGTTGTTATAGATGACAATCTAGAATATGATGAAGACAAATTTAGATCATAGTTGAAAGAAATAGATGAACCCTCCAAAAGTTTCTCAAATGTCTCTAAGCTAATGAAAAAGTGTGACAAATGTTGATAAGATAAATCAAGTACCATATAAGATTCAAATACAATGACCACAAATGTATGGTGATATCTAGACCAATGAGAATCGCGTATCGGCACAATAGAAGAAAATATATGAAAAGAGATAAAAAGAAGGTTTGAATATGCATCTATAACACCAAAAGTTGAAGATGAATCAAATCCATAGGGTTTTTCACAGAAGAGGATATGAAGGTCCTCAGTGGCATCCTCCAAGTCAATAATGTGGGAATCTATAGACAATGATGTAATTTTCTAGTAGAAATAATTCCAATGAACTAAATATAGAAGATATAAATGATCATACTGTAAATAATCATCGGAAGCTTCCAATGAATAAATGCTAAACTCTGAAAAAGAAACAGTAGATGGTGTTCATAGAGATAACTTTAGGAAACCCCCTCCTAGGAAAATGTGTAAAATCCTAGCGAATCCTACATTATTTTAGAGGGAAATTTTTCATAATGAAGGCGATTTTCTTTTCAAATCCATGAATTTTCATAGTTTGTATTGGCGATTTATTCCCTGCCGAATGAAAATTCCATAAATTCTTGGCAAATTATACAGTCATGTGGGGGAAAATATATATTGAATGAGACAAATTTTTTTCTTTTGAAGTAAAAAAATTATAATATATGAGGTGAATGATTTTCTTTTGAAGGGAAAAAAAATAATTGTATTGGTGATTCATTCGTTAATTATGGGAAAAAAATAATTTTATTGGTGATTCACATTGACACGTAGCCTAATAGTATGTCAAACTTCAGTAACATCTATTATTTTATAATGTTAAATGTATTAATCGAGACCGTCTGATGATCCAATATCAATGGCTGAAGTTTGATTTTGGCCTCAATTTCTTAAAGGAAACAGAGTTCTCCAGGAAGTCAATGAAATGTTGACACGTATCAAATCAGGGTTATCAACTTGTCTGCAGACTCAAAATGTTGGTATCGATAAGTAAATCCAGTCACATCCACACGTAACCTAACAGTAACATCCATTATTTTATAATGTTGAATGTATTAATTGAGACTGTCCGATGATCCAAGATTAATTGCTGAAGTTTGATTTCAGCCTCAATTTATTGAAGGAAACAGAGTTCTCCAGGAAGTCACCGAAATGTTGACACATGGACGGTGGATAATGTTGCATGGTCCTATAGTGCAACTTGTAGCTCGTAACTTAGTAAGAAATAAACACTTTGTCACTGATATCACAAATGAATTGATGAGATTACCAATTTCAATTATGGGAAAGATTTACATGCTGATATGAAAGATTAAGGACAATGGATTTAAATTTCTCACACACATGCATTTATGGGAAAGATTTACATGAAATATTAAGGACAATGGATTTAATAAGATTAAAGAAAGAATAATTAATTGCTAACTGCTAAGTATCAATCAAGGGCTATTTATAGACGATCTAGCTTCTTTCTTCCTCAAATTTCAATTCGTCTTTGCTAGATAAATTATTGTAGCTGCCTTTGGTTTAAGTAATTAGTCTGTAAATAATTTTTTTTAAAGGTTTCCAAAGTTTTAGATGGACACTCCAATTAGGCTTAGATGCACATTTGAGAAGGCCTAGAAGGCCTTTTTGGGTTCCTTTTCAGATGAAACCTTAGGATCAATTTGTATGGAGGGTGGGCCTTTTGTAATAGAGGCTATTAAAATGGTGTTGGGTAGAGAGTTTCTGCATAATGAAAATAGGCACTGGGTCAACACAGACATTACATCCCATTTTCTGGCCTCTCTTCTCGACCTCGGAGGAGAGATGGTGGACATGTTGATGCTGCTGAGGAGGGTTTTCAAAGAAGAATACCTGGGTGACAATGTTAATGTTGTCGTGTTAAAAAAAATAGGGGTGGGGATCCCTTGGGCAAGTGAAATACCCAAGCTTCTCCTCCCAGGCTAGAATGTGGCCATGCAACCTTTTCTATTGGGCTTGAATGTTGGGCAGTTGAAGCACCATAGGAAATGGGTGCTAATAGCTAGGGATTTTCTTAGAAAGTGGTTTTTTCTTGATGATGTGGAGGCTCAAGTGAGACAATATGGGTGGCTCAATGAATTCTCATAGATAATCCTCTTTGGAGAATTCTACTTGGATAGAGCCGGAGGGAAAAATCACTAGTGTTACCACTTACCCATGGCCTGTCATCCCTCTTTTTTGGGTTTTTTTTTATACAAACATACCACTGATAGTCTGGCACTGGTCCACTACCAGTGATGTAGTAAGTTTTTCTTTGTACTGGACAATGTAATTATTAATGTTATGAAAAAAGATAATGAAAATTTTGCAAGTTTATTTCAAATTGCATTTTATGGGTACAAAAAATGATTCTTAGACTTCTCTGTGATTGCAATATTTTAATTAGTTGCTTTATCTGTGTATTAGACATGTAAGTACTAAGTATGTTTTAGTAGAAATAAGGAAGCGATGGTATTTCCATTTGTAAATCTGAATATTTAAAATGTCATTGCCTTCTAGTTCACGATTACTGTCAGAAACTTAGAATTCCTAAATTAAGATAACCATTAATCGAAGTTGTATGAATTATGTACCCAATTAATTATCCATATAAAATTACACCATTTAAAATGTATTACACATATCAATTCTTACAAGTTACAACTGGTTGATAATGTATCATAGTTGTAGTTAATAAAAGACATGTCTTATCATTGACATTAAATTTGGGTAATGTTACATGTCATGATTTTTTTCCAATCTCACACACTAGTGCATTTAATATGAAATATTTATAGAATTATGAAGGACAAATGATCTAACAAGGTTAGAGAAAGAATAAGGTATTGTCGAATGAATTCTAAGTGAATATAGTTAAGTGAATTAATAATGTCAAACTTCATGGATAAGGTATTGTCGAATGAATTATAAGTGAATATAGTTAATGATTATAATCATTAGTGTGAATTAATATTTTAAAATCGTGACAACCGTTGGATTACGAGAGATGAACGGTTGAAGTTGTATTTCAGAAGTACTGTGGGTTTCAAAAACCTTTTCTGCAAACTCATTCCAGAAATGTGACAGGTCTAATGCATAAAAAATATTAGTGTTATGTGAAGATAAAACATAAATGTATTCTAGAATTTTGGTTTAAATGATACATTAGTGTGTATTAATATATTAAAATCTTGACAAATGTTCGATTGCGAGACATGAATGGTTTAAGTTGTATTTCAGAAGCACTGTGGGTTTCAAAAACTTTTTCTGCAAACTCGTTCCGAAAATGTGACACATGTAATGTGTCAAAAAGATTAGTATCATGTGAAGATAAAACATAAATGTATTCTGGAATTTTGGTTTAAATGAAACATTAGTGTGTATTAATATATTAAAATATTGACAACCGTTCGATTGCGAGAGATGAGCGGTTGAAGTTGTATTTCAGAATTACTGTGGGTTTCAAAAACCTTTTCTGCAAACTCATTCTGGAAACGTGACATGTGTAATTTGTTGAAAATATTATGTATCATGTGAAGATAAAACATAAATGTATTCTGGAATTTTGGTTTAAATGACACATTAGTGTGTATAAATATATTAAAATCATGACAACCGTTCGATTGCGAGAGATGAACGGTTGAAGTTGTATTTTGGAAGTACTATGGGTTTCAAAAACCTTTTCTACAAACTCATTCTAGAAATGTGACATGTGTAATTCTTCAAAAATATTACGTATCATGTGAAGATTAAACATAAATGTATTCCATAATTTTGGTTTAAATGATACATTTACCGAAAAGTTGTTAACATTTTTTAAAAAAAAACTATCGACTCGTAGCTGCAGAAAGGTAAAAACAACCGTTGAACCGTCACCGAAGATTTTGAGATTGTAACTTGTGAGAGCCTCGCTTGTTCTAACTTCTATCTATCCAGATTTCAAAATTTGATTTCTGGTAAGATATCTAACCTGATGGCACCCCAATTTTGTAATGTAAAATATTTAATTTAACTTGATTTTAAAATTTTAATTCTTGCAAGTACAATTGGGGTTTTCTTAAATTGGGGTTTTCTTAATTAGTTAGTTATTATCTGTGATTTTGTTAGTAAATATCTGTGATTCTCTATTTTTTTCATTCTTCCGAAGAACAATGGGGAAAGAGAAATATCAAGGCCAAGGGAAAGCAGATGGGAAAACTTTAATAGACTTGAGAAAACTAGTAGAAATCCTTGGTTTCACTAATGAGTATCATGATGTTATATGTTTCTTTCTGGTAGTCAGATACTCCATTGTGTGGAGTAAATGTAATTGGTGGATTATCATCCTCATTTTCTACATATTCATCCTGATCACTGCTATCGTAGGCACTTTTGGGATACCCCAAATTCCACAATTTGTTAAACTCTATATCCTCATCTATCTCATCCAAATCTGCACTGGTCTTTGGTTCACCAAGATTTTTTCTCATAGTCCAAAAATCAGTCATTTTCATTTGGGTCCATTTTCTATCCTTACATTCTTCTACTATTTTCTTTGGTATATTTTTTTTTATGGATTAGCATCTTTTTCATAGAAATTGTAGGACATCCTAGGCTGTACAATGCTCTGTTTTATTGATCTAATAATTTGTGATGACAACTGTTTAGTTGAAATTTTTTCCTCAGCAAAAATTTTCTCCATCTCTTTTGTATCATCATCCCAGCTATCCTTGTTTTTCAACTTCTCTAGTAATGGTCTACTTTCATGTTGAAATAAGTTTGCAGAGTTCTTATTAGCAACAAGTATTGTTTGAATGACATTGAGGGGATCATACTTCCAGTACCACTCTAAATCAAATTGAAAATTTTATAAAAAATAATTTACCACTTTGAATGCCTTTCTCTCAAATGTTAACCCTCCAATTGAGAAAGGTAAGGAAGGGAATATGCTCTTCTTTGAATGGCCAACGAAGAGTCTATCTATTCTCTCTAGTTGTAGTACATATTCTACTACAAACACCCTATCTGTCACATGCATTGGAAGTTTGTGGGGTTATAGTTCTGATCTATAAAACCTTAGCACATTGTATTCTTCCATTAGGTACCATTCATCTAATTGAATTGTGCTTCCAAGTTGGATGCAATCCCTACATGAAGCAAAATGCAATCTAGGCATTGGAGTGCTTGTTATTATTTTGTACAATGGTGCCAAAAAGAAGTCTACAAAATTACTATAATTCCTTGTGTTATCATACATCCTTATCTGAGGTATCCAGTTATATATTGGAGTACCTATCAGTCATGTCCCCCTCTGAATTTCAAGCTAGTTGGTGTTACTCATTAATATTGCAGCATGCTTGGCTAGCAAAAGATAGCACAAGTAGGTTGTGAACCTAAATGTCTTAGAATTACTTCTTTTAATCAATGCTAATTTTTCTTGCATCTATTGAACCATGTGTCCAAAAAAATTGTATCTTACTGGTTCATTGACACAATGGATATCCCAAATCAATTGAAGAATGTTGGCACCCACTTCCCTATTGTTTTCCAGTCCCAGGCAAAATACTAGTGAGGATATAGTATCCTAAACCCATGGCACAAAAATGTTAAAATCATAAGGAGGTTTATGGTTCTCACCCAATGAAGCCTTTGCCTCTATAACTATTAGACCCTTTACAAATGAATCTTTTTCATTTGGCACAAATGCCTCATATTTCTCTACCAGCAATCCCAGGTCAATATGGACATTACAGTTTTCTCGGTCAAACCTTACGTCTAGCAAACTGAGAAATTCTTCCTGGGTTATTGATAAAATTACTTCCTGATTATTTTTATTGACAATTAATTTTCTTTCCTCATCATAATTTTGTGCACAAATCAAGACAATTTTTGGGTAAGGGAAAACTTCGGGTAACAGTGTGCGACCCAAACCAACATCCCACGAAGCAACTTTATTCATTTTTGTACCTATTGTTAGATTAAATTTTATAAATTTAGACCTTTTTGGCCTAGTTGCCTTACTGCACAATGTATGTTTAAATGCTATAACTCTCCTTTCACCGTCGATAGAAGGATCATAGAAAAGGGGAAAACATTATGGAGAAAATGGGTTATAAAGGTGGTGGTTTGGGTCCCACAGGAGAAGGCATCTGGAATCCAATTTTCACACAAGAAGCACCTAAAGGTGCAGGCCTTGAGATTGTAGCTGGAGTGGACCCAATAGATTCATCAAGAACCACTATGCCCACAACAACATCCATTTCCACGGGTGGGATTGGGGAATCTATTGCTACTGGGTCTGGTAGTGGCACTAGTGCCAGTGGGACTAGGAAATTTATACAACAAGTTCCCTCTCTAAAGAGGCCAGTAGAATCTACAGTTACACAGAATCCCATAGTAGAAGATAGTGTCAAGAAGAAAAAGGTTTCCAGAACATTGATACTCGAACCTAAAGCACTGTTTCCAATTTCAACCTCAGGTTCAACAAAACCCTCTAAAAGTTTAAATACTCAAACAACATTAGTTAGATAAATAGGCATTGCAAGCTCTGGTTCACCTTTCAAACATTCAATTCCTTTTGCAACACCGTATTTTCATTTTAAAGATTTCTATAATAAATTTGTAGAAACAACAACCAAGAATAAGGAAATAAAGAAGACATTGAAGACTGGTGCCCTTACTATAGCTGTAGAGGAACAACTTGCATCCAATAGGATTTTTCCAACATATGACCCAAATAGAGACATGATGGAGTTCATAGTTGTTATTCCACCCAAAAAAGATGGAAACCCACCAGAGAGTCAGATAGATCCATCTGAATTTCAAGTTAGCACTCTCAAAATGGATTTTTCCAAAGTTAATAATATGGACAAAATCAATGTGTAAAAGTTTACGAACCAAGTGGTCTAAGTGCACTGCTAAAGCTAGAAAGAGAGAAAAGTAGGCTCGAGAAAAATATAGAAAAGTTATAGGCAAACATTGCCAATGAAAAAGAAAAGAGGAAAGATTCAGAGAACAGTTTGAAAGAATTACATAAAAAGATTAAAAAATCAGCCTCTACAATAGAAAATACAGAGCAGGAAAATGTGGAGGTAGTAGTGAAGGAATAGGAGTAGGCAGAGCTGAAGGCATTGAGGGGAAAATTGGTACAAATTAGTAACAAATTAGAGGAAGAAAGAGTCACTTCACAAAAGTTATTTAAAACTATGGAGAGTAATGCTACCTCCAACTGGGAATTGCAAAAGCAATTGGACTCTCAAGCAGATAAAGCCAATCATTGGGAACACAAAGCAGTGGAAGAGAAAAATAATTGTGAAAAAATGGTAGAAGAACTGAAGAAGGCAAATAATACAATTCAAATTTTAACAAATACTAGTAATAATTTAGTGAAGATTACAAAAGAACACATTTGGGGCCAAATATTGGGGATGTCTCATAGCTTGTGTGACTGGTTTGAAATGCTTCAAAGTATGAAAGTGTGTTATTGGAAGCTCCATAACAATATTGAACAGAACATGGATGTTGTCAAGAAAGAAAAGAATGCAAAAGATATTATGCAACAACTCTACAGTAAGAGTGATAGTTATCTATCAAACAAGGGAATTAGCACCCACCTTGATGCCTCAGTAAAGGTATCAAGTATCATTCAAAAAAGTGAGAAGCTAAGGGAAGCATAGGAATTTGATGACAAACCTAAGAAGAAGATCGCAAAAATGGAAAAAAGGAAAGAAAATCTGGAAATTATTGGTTTGCCTAAGGGATTTGATGCAAATAAGCTCATTGGAAGAGAAACTTACAAAATAAGGTTGCAGGATAAAATAAATATTGATTTCCGCTTTCTTCCTACAGACACATCTCATGATACATTCATGGATTTCATCAAACCAGTCAGAACTTTGAATCGATTTTTAGAAGCAACAGTCCTGTCAAGTCACACTTCCAAATATGAATTGCTAATGAAGTTGCAGGAGTGTGACTATACTTTGAACCAATTTGTTCTACCATCAGAGGATGTTTGGAGTGGCCTACAAACATTTCTAAATTTCTAATGCTCTGAATTTTGAACTATTGTAAATTGTAATGTATTGCAAATGAATACAAAACAAATTGTGCTCTATCCAATTTTCATGTTTTCCAATTTAATGTACATTGAGTTACTCTATTTTATTAAGTTATTCTTAGTTGATTTACTCTATTATGCTATTGGAGCACAAAAAAAATTTTGAGGACACAATGACGTCTGATTTAGGCAAGCTTCCTTAGGACAGAACTCATGAAGGCATTGCAAATTACATCAAAACATTTACAAATTTGAATGCAGTATTGGAAGGAACTTGTAGTTGTCTTACTGATTTTGATTTTGAGACTTCACATTAGGAAAATCAACCTGAATTTGTTGTTGCTCCCTTGTTTCTATAAAAGTGAATTCAAGGTCATTGGCTTAGGGTAATGAAATTGAAATTGGGCAATGTGCCAATGGGTATTGAGTCATTGAATTTTGTAAACAGGATCACAGTTGAGTTGCGTTCTTACTAATATTAAAGAATGGATTGTTACATTGTATCATAGTTGTAATTAAATTAATGAGAATTAGTATTGCTAAAAATTGTAACATATGAATTTCTATGTTGTCAAAAAAAAAAATGAAAAATCTACAAGAATTATACCATATGAGCTGAATAATGCAAATGAAAACTATTATTAATTGTGGAATTGAATCTTGATGACATTATCAACCACATTCATGTTTTTTACATTGGAATATGCTATTATGCATGATTGATGATGAGATATAGAAATGGACAGTAGACTTCAAGAAAAACTTTAATAAATACCTAGGACCTGCTACTTCTACAATGGTTCAAGCTACCACATCATATCATTATTGGGATCCTCAGATTCATCACCATCAACTTCATAGCTTCCTTGGTTCTTCGATATGTTTTCTTCACTTTGCATACCTCCGCTTAACTGATGTTCACCGCTAGCAGTACCAGTACCAATACATGAGTCAATGACATCATTGTCTCTGGCACTCCCACTTTGGTTTAAAATGTTGCCGAACCCTCTTCTCTGACATTTCTTCCTCCACAATTTTAGTGCCCTTTCGTAAGGAAAAGTATTGACTTCATACCTAGATGTATAGAGCCTCAAGCAATTTTCCAAATTCTTGTCTAGTTTGTTTCTTAGCTTTGACTTTAGGAATCCCAAAGCACTGAAAAATCTCTCATCCTCCACCGACCCCAATATCATGGTTAGACATAAATTAGAAAGCTTGAAATATTTCGATATTGAATCAATCAACATTTCACTCTCAGGTAGATTTTTCCAAAGCCTTATTACTGATCCATCTTCGAGAGGGTTCTGCATAATATTATATTGTTCCCTCATTGTCAGTGAAAAAAGACCCGATTTATCTCTCAAATGAGATTCATCTAAATTTCCATTTAGAGTTACTCCATTTAACTCTTTGGTTTTGCAAAAATGATCTATCAAAGTTAGTGGCTTAGTTTTAAAATCTTTCAAATTGTTCAGTCTCCAATATCAAGGAAAAACAATAGCCATGGATTCAAGTAGTTGGACTGGAGGGAATCTTTCTCTAATCTATGTGGAATGATCAAAGGAAATGTGTTTCACAGAAGCTGTTATAGACTCAATGATCTTGGTAAAGTCTTCCCTTTTAATACTTGATACTCACTTCCTAGGGTTCTTTCCTGGTTCCTCAGACTCGATCCTAGCAAAGTAGTGCATTGGTATCTCAACTCCATGAAATTTTGCACATAACTCCCTGTTTGCAGTGATTTTTAAAAAGTTATCAAGATTGTCCAAATCTGTGATTTTCAGCAACCTAGAAAATTTTACATCATCACATGATCGATAGAGATTATTGAGCGACACGCATGTCAATTTACGCAATGCAACATATTCTACAATATACATAGCTCTTTGTTGGGCCTTTTTCATTAAATTTATCATTTCTTCAAGCACAGGGAGAAGACTTCCTAATGTTAAGAATGTCTCTACATTACTTAATATTTGCAATAGTGTAGGAAATTTCAATTGCCCTACTTCATCACGACTTGAGTTCATTAGACCAAGCAACGATTTATATTTTGAAAAAAATCGATGCGCTGGTCCATCCAAAGAGATCCATCAAGTATCATTATCCTTAAGAAGCTTGTTCCTATCGGTTAGTCCTTCGGCAAAGTGTTGAAATTCCCTCAATTTTTTTAGACTTTGATAAAAGTATTGGTAGAGATCTTTGATTAAAACTTCAATTTTTTGTACTAGAGCATGCTTGCTAACAACTCCAAAAGCTAGATTCATTATGTGGGCCATGCAGTGAATGGGAGTAACGTAGGGTGCACAAGAAGATTGTATCTTTGTGTAAAGACCACCCCTATGGCCTTGCATTACTGAAGCTCCATCCGCTCCAACACACACCAGCTTTTTGGAAATCATCATGTCATTTATACCTCCATATTCAATTAGAGAACTCTTTACTAGTTCAAATAAATTTTCCATTGTTGCATTATCCTTCATTTTAGTAACAGTTAGTAGATGATGTTGGCGAACAAAATTGTGTATAGTATAAACATGCATGCTTACCTAGGAAGTATTGTCTACTACTGTAACCTCATCTAAAGATAATGAAATAAAATTTGACTCTTTATTTTTTGCCTTTAGATCCTCTTTTTCAACCTCAGCAAGACAACTTGTCCATTCCCATCCACTATTTACTGACTAGTGACTGTTAGGATAGTTACAAACTTTCAAAAAGTGTAATAAAGCACTCAATGATGGCTAGCCTATCATAGGACACCCTCTGCTCAAAATATTAAACACACCAATTAACTAAACAACTTTTCCCATTAGTTTTGCTTCCAATGCTTTTCCAAAACAAGCTTCAATAAAGCCTTTAACTTCACCAGGCTTCATCTTTATATTATGTTGAAATTCATATAATTCTACATTCCTAACATGTTGATATTCCTCCTTTATTTTCCATCTTATCATTGATTTTTGAACTCCGTCTATGGTTTTCTTTTCATAAACTTTACCCATATGCTTCTCTATGGTGTCAATTTTTAGCTGCAACCTCTTTTCCTTCTTATTTATCTTCCTACAAATCTTACATCTGCATTCTAGTGGAGGCTCACCTTCAATTGGATTGTCCACTAGTTCAATGAATAGATACTTTGACACCCATTCTACTTGAAAATTCCTCGATAGTTCCCACATCCAATCATTTTTTGATTCTCTATCATTCTTTGAATTGTATTTTATTTTCTTCTTCCCTACACCATCATCTTCTCTAACATTCTCAGTCTCATCCAAGTTGATTATATCATTATGGATACTCTGGGTATTTAACTAAAAATCTTCTTCAAGTTCATCATGATCTGAGATATCAGGTTCCTTGACTTCTTGCCATGTAGGTTCAAGTTGTGAATCTTGAAAATCTTCTTGTGATGAAGTAGCTTCCCGATTTTGGCCAAAAACATTTCCAACACCATGACCAAAGTATGATAATAAGGTTCTACATTTTGCTAGCCTCTCTTGGCTTTCCCCATATATGGGAGCCTTACCCTTATTCTTGTTCGACATCTTGATTCTTCAACGAAATAAAGGCTACCAGCCTACCAGTGAAAAAAAAATGTTTACTTGTTGAAGAAGTGGCAATAGAACTATAATATATATAAATATGATTCATTGAACCTTAGATCATGTCTGAGGTCTCCCTGGTCACCACTATTCACTAGTTGGTCCCCACTAAATAAGAATGAACTCAAATTTACATAGTCGCATAATAATAATCACTTACCTTTGCCTCAAATTCAATTGTAGTTGTGACTCGCCAATGCAGTCAAGACACAATAGTCTGAACTTCGCTATTGATCAAATTGAATCGAGCCAAATTGTGTACAATAACATTGATCTATGAATGTATTTATACTAATCCTTGGCAAACTCAGTCGGAGGTATTAGGTCTACAAATATTTGGTGAAGCCCACGTTATTATAACACATCTTTTGTTATTTTTGAGGTGATTATGGGTCATCCAATACCTTGGTATCACTAGTGAATTTTAGTTTGTTTTTCAATGAGGAATAGTTAATTTTTTCATGCAAAGTGGTCGACCAGATGACCATCACTGTTGTCAAACTTTTTTCATTGATTATTCGACACATAATATGTTGGTTGTAATTGCAACCTTTATAATCATCACATTATCGACTTAAGGAACGTTGAAATAATTACTTCAATCTGGAAGAATTGTCAACATATGTTTCATCTTCTTCGATAAATGTTGATAGAAATAATCACATAATTCTAGTCACAATAGTGATGATAGATAGTTGAAAGATTCATCGAGAGTATAACATTCTCATTGAAACTACATTGCTATGATGGTCAAAAGATTCATTGAGAGTATAGCATTCTCATCGAAACTACATTACTATGATGGTCGAAAATTTGACATCAAATTCAAATTTTTTTAAAAAAAAACATATATTATCAAATCTATTATATTAATATATTATCAAATCTATGGTTCTTGTGAATGGATATGATTTTGTTTGATACATTTTGTTCTTTCCCTCATTATTTTAAACTATACTATGGACCGTAGAAGATGTAAACCCTCAGTTTTTGTGTTAACTATCCCTGAATAGTGAGCAGGGGTCACAGTCACTTGGATTGTGGCAATATTGGATTGGTATGATCCTCCACTCTTGGTATAAATGAGTAAGATGGATCAGAACAAAATATATCAGACAAACTCATATCCATTCACAAGAACCATAGAGAAATGAGTTATACTCGATTTATATCTTCTATGGTCCATAGTATAGTTTAAAATAATGAGGGAAAGAACAAAATGTATCAGACAAACTCATATACATTCACAAGAACCATAGAGAAGTATTTTTACCATCAAATCCTTTGATTGTACCCTCACGAGTTATGCCTGGAAGAATACACTAACTTTACATGCTTCTCTATAGTTCTTGTGAATGGATATGAGTTTGTCTGATACATTTTGTTTTTTCCCTTATTATTTTAAACTATACTATGGACCATAGAAGATGTAAACCCTTCATTTTTGTGTTAATTTTCCCTGAATAGCAAGAAGGGGTCATACTGACTTGGATTGTTGCAATATTGGATTGTATGATCCTCCACTCTAGGTATAAATGAGTAGGATGGATCAGAACAAAATGTATTAGACAAACTCATATCCATTCACAAGAACCATAGAGAAATGAGTTATACTCAATTAACATATTCTCTGGTCCATAGTATAGTTTAAAATAATGAGGGAAAGAACAAAATGTATCAGACAAACTCATATACATTCACAAGAACCATAGAGAAGCATTTTTACAATCAAATCCTCTGACTGTACCCTCATGGGTTATGCCTGGCAAAATACTCTAGCTTTACATGCTTCTCTATGGTTCTTTTGAATGGATATGAGTTTGTCTGATACATTTTGTTTTTTTCCTTATTATTTTAAACTATACTATGGACCATAGAAGATGTAAACCCTTCATTTTTGTGTTAATTGTCCCTGAATAGCAAGAAGTGGTCATACTGACTTGGATTGTTGCAATATTGGATTGGTATGATCCTCCACTCTAGGTATAAATGAGTAGGATGGATCAGAACAAAATGTATCAGAAAAACTCATATCCATTCACAAGAACCATAGAGAAATGAGTTATACTCAATTAACATATTCTATGGTCCATAGTATAGTTTAAAATAATGAGGGAAAGAACAAAATGTATCAGACAAACTCATATCCATTCATAAGAACCATAGAGAAGCATTTTTACAATCAAATCCTCTGATTGTACCCTCATGGGTTATGCCTGGCAGAATACACTAGCTTTACATGCTTCTCTATGGTTCTTCTGAATGGATATGAGTTTGTCAAATACATTTTTTTCTTTCCCTCCTTATTTTAAAGTATACTATGGACCATAGAAGATGTAAACCCTCAGTTTTTGTGTTAATTGTCCTTGAACAGTGAGCAGGGGTCACAGTCACTTGGCTTGTTGCAATATTAGATTGGTATGATCCTCCACTCCATGTATAAATGAGTAGGATGGATCAAAACAAAATGTATTGGACAAACTCATATCCATTCACAAGAACCATAGAGAAATAAGTTATACAAAATTTACATCTTCTTGTTAGAAATAGGAAATATTGAGAGGGGGGGGGTGAATCAGTATTTCACAAACTTTTTCTTTTGCCCACTTATGGATATAATAGATTACTTTAGTGCATACAAAGATTATCAAGCTGATTAACAAACATAGCAATAAATAGAAAGAACTCATAACACATCATATGTTCTCGAGGAAACCCTGGCCAAGGGAAAACCCTGGTGGGGATGGTACCCACAAAGATCACTAATAAAAAGTATCTTGTTAGGGATATTGGACCCTGTTAGGAGTCAATTTACAATGTATAGTAGATCTGTCTTGGTTAAAGGACTTTAGGCCTTGTTAGAAGCCTTAACCCTGTTAGGAGTTAGATTACAAAACTTGATCACCAGTTGAGCTCACTGCCCAAATAGGTAATACAAAAATGTTTCTAATTGTAATATGGTACTGCTTACAACTTCGCATCAATAGCCTTTGCTGCTATCACAATATACAACTATCGCAAGTTATCTTTTCTTTCTTTTTTTACATATCACTACTCTCTTTCATTACATTTCAAGTATGCCTAATATATGAGTTATTAAAGCTAATAAATTTACATGGTCAGCATCCAAAATCATTATCCAAGAGTAAACATCTAGGATGTCATCCCTTAATAATGTTAAGTCATTATTTTGACAAGCAAAAATAATCCCTTAACTCTTTCACTAAAACTGTCTCCAAAATTGCTCTGTCTACAAAACTATCTTTGGTAAAATTTGAATAACTTTGTCTGTACTACTCCAAAATTTATGTGCACTGAGATGGGGTATCCTCATACTCTATAGAAGCTTTAGTTAACTATGCAAAAAAAAATATTTCTCCAGTGGACGTCGCCAACTAAATCTTCATCGGGTGCTCTGTCAGGATCACTGTATCCAAACTTAGACAATTTCTTCCTTCAACTTTGCATACTTGCATTCTAGATACTGCACTCTTAATAGAGATCATATGTTTCCATAATGACAACATCTATGCATCCACATTAGCCAAATTGCCAACAATCTCCCCCTTGTCATTGGTGGCAACATATGGGAAAATTGGCTAAGTGTGCAAACAAAACTTCAAAAAAAAACTTATACAAAATTTTGTGGCCAAAAGTTATACAATATGTATACAATATCATACTCCATAGAATAGCTCCCCCTATGAGTATCCTTCCTCAACATATATACAATTTTCTGCTACTATCTCTCCCCCTTTGACAATAATGACAAAAATAGGGTGTCCAAAAATTTCAAAAACTTTATACCTTATTATCAGTTATTGCAAAGCTGGTAGGCTTGCAACACAATCACTAAACTCTAACTTCCAAGATTCAAAATATTTCTCCCATATCATCCTAATGGATTCAGCAACATTGAGTAGAGTACTCAATCTGTATGCTGTTGTCTAACAAGCTTGCAGGGAATTGAAGCTAAACTTTTGAAATGATGTCTTTGCTAAAATACAGTACTCAATTTGATCTTCAACAATTGATATCTTGATTGAGACATGCTCTCTCAAGATGTTAACCCTGATCATCTTTCTATTCTTTTCCTCTGCTATCATTCTAATTTCATCTTTCAATTTCCTTATGTTCTTCTCAACAGAACTTATCTTGACATTAGGGCTTGTCAAGGTGTTTGTCTCAGCTGTAATAGCATCTAACTTCTCTCTGATCTTCTTATCCTCTTCAACTATTATGATTTCTAATTTGGTGCACTGTATATATGAATTCTTTCCTGTCTCAAAATGTCTCCTCAAATTCTTTATACATGCATCTAGACTACCAATGTCATTCCAAATATTTACACTCAAAGTTTGTTGCATTTCTACTTCAAAGTCTTCCTGAACTTTTATCTTCACAATATCCTTCAAGTTAGAAAATTTAGAGTCAAAATAATTTATTACTGATTGAGCTTTCTCAAGTGGATCTGATTCAGATACCTTAGTGCTGATCACAATCTCAAGTTTCTCTGTCAAAACTCTAACTTTGCCTTCAAGGTCTTTCACCTTCTTATTCTTTCCAATAATTTTGTTCAGAGATGTGATGAACTCAAGCTGATCATCATCTTCAAATTCTTTGCCAAGGTCTTCAAACATTGAGCCAACATGCCTCTTCTTACTGTCAGGTGCACTAATGTCTTCAACTGGTTTAGAGGGTGCACTAGAGGTAGTGGCCTCTGTCAAAATTTCTTTGCCTTTGACTATCTACTCTGCTAAAATTGATTCTGATACAATTGGTGCTTCCTCTGCCTCTGTATTCTTCTCTGATTTTGTGACCTTTTCTTGCTCTTCCAAAGCCAAATTGTCAACAATATTTCCTAGATCATGAAATACTGCATCATCTAATTCTAAAGTCACTTTGGTGCCTTCAATATCCATTGATTCTTCACCAATATTGATATGTGAAGAAGATGGAACTTCTTCAATACCAACTTTCTCTGCATGCGGTTCCTCTGATTGCTTCTGTTGAGGGTCTGATTCAACATGCTTTTCTACAACTATATCTGCAAGAACTTGCATTACTACTTGCTCTGTCTCTTTCTGTACTTCCTCCTTTTTGCCTCCCATTATAAGGATTGTTCTTCTCTTTGTTCTCAATAAAGTTCCAAGAGACTTCAAGAATCTCTTCAAATGATCTTCATCCTTAACTTCACAGAACTGTCTGATTACATGTTCTCTCATCTTCATGTCTTCTTCTTTTGCTCTCTATTTTCTATTCACAAGTCTATTATACAAATCTTCTGGGATCTTACCATGAATGGTGCTAAGTTTCTTATCTGCCACAATCATATGTGTAACCATTGCATTTTCAAAGTTCAATCTATCAAATGATCCATATAGATCATAGAATTTATTAAACTTGGTGAAGTCTCCATGCTTCAATATATCTTCATTCACTCTTTCAATTCTTGGTTTCCAAGTTTTCTTCTTGACTGAAACTACATCATCATCTTTAAGTACTGCTACATTTCTAGGTATAGGTGGTACAACCACTTTTTGTCTCTTGTCGGGTCCTGTTGCACTCACTTTTACTCTTTTGCTAGGAATAGGAGAAAAAGATTTATCTCCTTCATCTTTTTCAGGTACTTCAACTTTTACCTTTACTACAATCAGATCAACAGGATCTGCACTTGATGTCTCAGGTGAAAATACAAGATTTTCACTTTGCCTCAGGGCTTCTACAGTCTTCTTAGCTATGTCAAACTCATGACTTGACATACCTGATTCTTTCAATATCTTCTTCATAGTAGATTCAACTCTCTTACTAGATTGCTTCTTTTCTCTCAAACTTATTGCAGAGTTGAAATTCTCTTCATAGGTTCCAAACCTATTTGCATGACCATCCAACTCACACTTTAACAATCTGTTCACATATCCTACTATTTTTGCTTCAGATAATTCATAGCCAAGAGGGTCTATGAATTCCATTCTAGGCTCAACTGCTTCAATGTAGGTGAAATCAGTGTCAACCATAAAAAAAATGTCATCTTTATTCTTTTCAACTAAGGATTGAGGAATCCTTGACTTGTTCTTAACAATATTCTGAAAAGTCTTCAATACAAGCTTCACACTGTCATTAACTTTATCAAAAAGGTGCTTCATGTAAACTAAGTTTATTCTTTCCATTGTGTTCACATTGTCACTCCAATCAAATGTATAAGGAAATCTTCTCAAAATATAGAAAAACATATAGGTTATCAGAGATGAAAACCTAAACTGAGTGTACTTAGCCTTCTTAATCTTTTCTAAGTTCTCAAATAACTGAATTTTCAAGATTTCACATAGGTCTACTAGTTTCTTCTCAACACACATAAGATAAGCTACATGAATCATTCCTGCAGCCATGTCATCTTCCCTTGAACTACCATAGAATTTAGTTGTTAGGATCTTGCAAAGGTACCTAACATCATCTTGCTTAATCTTGCTTATCACAATTCCTCTACCATTATAACTAGATCCAGTGTTATCTAAAACAATCTTTCTCATGTTATTTTCATTTAGTGGAATCTCTCCAACTTTAGATAATCTAGTAACTTCATGAATTAGGTCAGCAGTTATATCAATAACTCTATCCTCCATCCAGAATTTCCCATTGTGGATTCTACTTAAAATGATCTTGGTACATTCCTCATCATTGAATTCACACTTCATGGAATATTTGATGATTTCATTATTCTCTAAGTGCCCATAAGCTGGTTTAACTAACATGTCTTGATTATACAACTTCCTGTAATCATCACTAAAGTCTGCATCTCCCAAAGTTTCAAACTTACAACCTAGATATCCCTTAACATTCTCAATGTGCAATACTCCGTCTGGTATGGATGATAATGCTAAACTGTCATCAATTTCAGTTGGTTCTACTAGTTCTTTCTTAATCTTTGGTCTATTCTTATCCTTAACATTATGAACCATAGAAATATCCATCTTATCAACTGATTAAAGATCAAGAAATACCTCAACTTTGCAAATCTAGGGTTTTCGGTATCATCGTCACTGCAAACTACTTCAAAACTTCTTCAAATCATCCTTAACTCACTTTTATTCTTTCAAATCTCTTTTCAATCACTTTTTAATCATAATAACTTTGATTTCAACCTTATAACACTTCACATTAACTCGATCTGACATCACATTCATTCATTTTGCCGCTAAAACCTCAAAAAGTTGATTCTGCAAACCTGCAATCATAAAACTTTTTGCGACCTCGCAAAACACAATATTTTCTTTTGTGCACTTAACCATAACATTAGTACAACATAATAAACCTACATCTAATTGTGCAAAACATAACTCATTCAAATTCCTAATCTACACTAATCCTAAGTCCTAAACTACAGAAGCTTACATAATTTAAGTACTTAAAGAAGGGTCAGGTAAAGATTAATCCTTACCATTGGTTACATTACCTTCCTGACTACTTTTAGTGCTGACTATACCTCCTTGATTTGTGCCTTTGTCAAATTCTACTTCATCTTTATTGCTACAACAACCTTTCTCTTTGTTTCCTGCATTTTCATTCCTTCTTGCATTGTTCCTAGGGTTAGGGTTATGATGATAACCTCCATTGTTCATTCTGTAAAATCTTGCTGAGTGTCCAAACTTGTTGCATATCTGACAAATGATTCCATTGTTTCCAAATCTCTGTCCTTGCTGGTTAATCTATGACCTACAATTTCTAGCAATGTGTCCTACTTTGTTGCATCTAAAACATACTACCACTTTTCTTTGATTCATTTCTTCAATAGATTTCTTATCTGCATTGTTAGTATTCCCAATCATTCTATCATAATTATTCAAAATTACTTTAGGTCTTCTACATTCATTAGCTCTATGTCCAAAACTATTCCAATTATAACAATGTCCATTAAAAGATTTAAATTGCTTTCCTGTGCAATCTCTCTTCATGTGCCCAATAGCATTACAAGCAAAACATCTACCTTTGAATTCTCTTTGCATACCTTTAGATGGTTCTTCCTATTTTGATTCTTCTTGCTTTGATTAATCTTTCTCTCTAGGTGGTTCTTCTTTAGGTGGATCTTCTAATGTGTTCTCATCTAGCTTTATTTCTTCCACACTTTCAGATGTCTTCAGATCTAGCTTCTTACTTTCATGGTTTGTTCTAAACATACTATATCCAAATCCAGTCCTATCAAAGAATGGTTCTTCAAAAGAAATTTGTTTTTCAGTCTTATCACCTTTTGAATAAAGCCTTTCAAGTTGTTGTTTAGATTGAGTTAATTCACCTTTCACAATTTTATTATACTTCTCAAGTTCCACATATTGCATTTTTACCTTTTCAGATTCGGATGTTTCCTTTTCAAGTCTTGACCTCAAATCTTCATTCTCAATTTTCAATTTTTCATTATCAAATCTCAAATTTCCATCTTTCATACTAAGCTTCAGATTTACTATCTTCAACTCATGCTTAAGGATCTCATTTTCTTTTTCTAATTCATCACAATCTTCAACAAGCATATCAGATTTCTTTTCAGATTTCAGATCTTCAATCTTACCTTTCAATTTGTCAATAGCATTCTTTGCATCTTCATATTTTCTTCTTAAGGAGTTTCTTTCATCAGTAAGCATATCAATATGCTCAAGAGCTTCTTCAAGATTCTTCTGAAGTTGATCCATATCCATAGAGATCTTACTCAAGCTGCTAAGCTTTCCTTGAATGTTCCTTCTCCGAGTAACTGTGCTCTGATACCAATTGTTAGAAATAGGAAATACTGAGAGGGGGGGGTGAATCAGTATTTCACAAACTTTTTCTTTTTCCCACTTATGGATATAACAAATTACTTTAGTGCATACAAAGATTATCAAGTTGATTAACAAACATAGCAGTAAATAGAAAGAACTCATAACACATCATATGTTCTTTGAGGAAACCCTAGCCAAGGGAAAACCCCAGTGGGGATGGTACCCATAAAGATCACTAATCAAAAGTATCCTATTAGGGATATTGGACTTTGTTAGGAGTCACTTTACAATGTATAGTAGATTTTTCCTAGTTAAAGGACTTTAGGCCTTGTTAGAAGCCTTAACCCTGTTAGGAGTTAGATTACAAAACCTGATCACTAGCTAAGATCACTGCCCAAATAGGTAATACAAAAATGTTTCTGACTATAATATGGTACTACTTACAACTTCACATCAATAGCCTTTGTTGCTATCACAATATACAACTATCTCAAGTTATCTTTTCTTTCTTTTTTTACATATCACTACTCTCTTTCATTACATTTCAAGTATGCCTAATATATGAGTTCTTAAAGCTAATAAATTTACATGGTCGGCATCCAAAATAATTATCCAAGAGTAAAAATCTAAGATGTCATCCCTTAATAATGTTAAGTCATTATTTTGACAAGCAAAAATAATCCCTTAACTCTTTCGCTAAAACTGTCTCCAAAACTGCTCTATCTGCAAAACTGTCTTCGGTAAACTTTGAATAACTTTGTCTATACTACTCCAAACTTTATGCGCACTGAGATGGGGTATCCTCATACTCTATAGAAGCTTTATTTAACTACACAAACAAAAATGTTTCTCCAGTGGATGTCGCCAACTAAATCTTCATCGGGTGCTCTGTCAGGATCACTGTATCCAAACTTAGACAATTTCTTCCTTCAACTTTGCATACTTGCATTCCAGATTCTGTGCTCTTAATAGAGATCATATGTTGCCATAATGACAACATCTATGCATCCACATTAGCCAAATTGCCAACAGTTCTATGGTCCATAGTATAGTTTAAAATAATGAGGGAAAGAACAAAATGTATCATAGAAACTTAAATCCATTCACAAGAACCATAGAGAAGCATTTTTACAATCAAATCCTCTAACTGTACCCTCACGGTTTATTCCTGGTAGAATACACTAACTTTACATGCTTCTCTATGGTTCTTGTGAATGGATATGAGTTTTTTGATACATTTTGTTCTTTCCCTCATTATTTTAAACTATATTATGGACCATAGAAGATGTAATCCCTTTGTTTTTGTGTTAGTTGTCCCTCAACAGTTAGCAGGGGTCATAGTCACTTGGATTGTTGCAATATTGGATTGGCAAGTATAAATGAATAGGATGGATCAAAACAAAATGTATGAGACAAACTCATATCAATTAAAAAGAACCATAGAGAAATGGGTTACTTTACATCTTCTATGGTCCATATTATAGTTTAAAGTAATGAGGGAAAGAACAAAATGTATCATACAAACTCATATCTATTCACAAGAACCATAGAGAAGCATTTTTACCATCAAATCCTCTGACTGTACCCTCATGGGTTATGCCTGGAAGAATACACTAACTTTACATGCTTCTGTATGGTTCTTGTGAATGGATATGAGTTTGTCTGATACAACAAAGTCGACAGCCCTAGTTTATAAACTATACTATGGACCATAGAAGATGTACACCCTCATTATCTTAAACTATACTATGGACCATAGTATAGTTTGAAATAATGAGGGAAAGAACAAAATGTATCATACAAAATCATATCCATTCACAAGAACAATAGAGAAATGAGTTACTTAATTCACATCTTCTATGGTCCATAGTATAGCTTTAAATAATGAGAGAAAGAAAAAAATGTATCATACAAACTCATATCCATTTACAAGAACCATAGAGAACCATTTTTACCATCAAATCCTCTGACTGTACCCTCATGGGTTATGCTTGGTAGAATACACTAACTTTACATACTTCTCTATGGTTCTTGTGAATGGATATGAGTTTGTATGATACAAAAAAGTCGACAGGCCTAGTTTATAAACTATACTATGGACCATAGAAGATATAAACCCTCATTATTTTAAACTATACTATGGACCATAGTATGGTTTAAAATAATTAGGGAAAGAACAAAATGTATCAAACTCATATCCATTCACAAGAACCATAGAGAAATGAGTTACATAATTTACATCTTCTATGGTCCATAGTATAGTTTAAAATAATGAGAGAAAGAAAAAAATGTATCAGACAAACTCATATCCATTCACAAGAACCATAGAGAAATGAGTTACTTTACATCTTCTATGGTCCATATTTTAGTTTAAAATAATGAGGGAAAGAACAAACTGTATCAGACATACTCATATCCATTCACAAGAGCCATAGAGAAGCATTTTTAGCATCAAATCCTCTGACTGTACCCTCACGGGTCATGCTTGGAAGAATACACTAACTTTACATGCTTCTCTATGGTTCTTGTGAATGGATATGAGTTTGTTTGATAGAACAAAGTTGACAACCCTAGTTTATAAAATATATTATGGACAATACAAGATGTAAAACCTCATTATTTTAAACTATACTATGGACCATAGTATAATTTAAAATAATGAGGGAAAGAACAAAATATATCAGACAAACTCATATCCATTAACAAGAACGATAGAGAAATGATTTATTTAATCTACATCCTCTATGGTCCATAGTATAGTTTAAAATAATGAGAGAAAGAACAAAATATATCAGACAAACTCATATCCATTCACAAGAACCATAGATAAATGTGTTACTTTACGTCTTCTACGGTCCATATTATAGTTTAAAGTAATGAGGGAAAGAACAAAATGTATCAAACAAACTCATATCTATTCACAAGAACCATAGAGAAGAATTTTTACCATCAAATCCTTTGACTGTACCCTCACGGGTTATGCCTGGAAGAATACACTAACTTTACATGCTTCTATATGGTTCTTGTGAATGGATATGAGTTTGTATGATACAACAAAGTCGACAGCCCTAGTTTATAAACTATACTATGGACCATAGAAGATGTAAACCCTCATTATTTTAAACTATACTATGGACCATAGTATAGTTTAAACTAATGAGGGAAAGTACAAAATTAATCAGACAAAATCATATCCATTCACAAGAACAATAGAGAAATGAGTTACTTAATTCACATCTTCTATGGTCCATAGTATAATTTAAAATAATGAGAGAAAGAAAAAAATGTATCATACAAACTCATATCCATTTACAAGAACCATAGAGAAGCATTTTTACCATCAAATCCTCTGACTGTACCCTCATGGGTTATGCCTAGTAGAATAAGATAACTTTGCATGCTTCTCTATGGTTCTTGTGAATGGATATGAGTTTGTATGATACAACAAATTCGACAACCCTAGTTTATAAACTATACTATGGACCATAGAAGATATAAAACCTCATTATTTTAAACTATACTATGGACCATAGTATAGTTTAAAATAATGAGGGAAAGAACAAAATGTATCAAACAAACTCATATCCATTCACAAGAACCATAGAGAATGAGTTACGTAATTTACATCTTCTATGGTCCATAGTATAGTTTAAAATAATGAGAGAAAGAAAAAAATGTATTAGACAAACTCATATCCATTCACAAGAACCATAGAGAAATGAGTTACTTTACATCTTCTATAGTCCATATTTTAGTTTAAAATAATGAGGGAAAGAACAAAATGTATCAAACAAACTCATATCCATTCACAAGAGCCATAGAGAAGCATTTTTACCATCAAATCCTCTAACTGTACCCTCACAGGTTATGCTTGGAAGAATACACTAACTTTACATGCTTCTCTATGGTTCTTGTGAATGGATATGAGTTTGTTTGATACAACAAAGTTGACAACCATAGTTTATAAAATATACTATGGACCATACAAGATGTAAAACCTCATTAATTTAAACTATACTATGGACCATAGTATAGCTTAAAATAATGAGGGAAAGAACAAAATATATCAGACAAACTCATATCCATTAACAAGAACCATAGAGAAATGAGTTATTTAATCTACATCCTCTATGGTCCATAGTATTGTTTAAAATAATGAGAGAAAGAACAAAATATATCAAATAAACTCATATCCATTCATAAGAACCATAGAGAAATGTGTTACTTTACATCTTCTATGGTCCATAGTATAGTTTAAAATAATGAGGGAAAGAAAAAAATGTATCAGACAAACTCATATCCATTCACAAGAATCATAGAGAAGCATTTTTACCATCAAATCCACTTACTGTACCCTCACGGGTTATGCCTAGCAAAATACACTAGCTTTACATGCTTCTCTATGGTTCTTGTGAATGGATATGAGTTTGTCTGATACAACAAAGTCAATAGCCCTAGTTTATAAACTATACTATGGACCATAGAATATGTAAACCCTCATTATTTTAAACTATACTATGGACCATAGAAGATGTAAACCCTTCATTTTTGTGTTAACTGTCCCTGAACAGTGAGCAGGGGTCACAGTCACTTGGATTGATGCAATATTGGATTGGTATGATCCTCCACTCCGGGTATAAATGAGTAGGATGGATCAGAATAAAATGTATTAGAGAAACTCATATTCATTCACAAGAACCATAGACAAATGAGTTACTTAATTTATATCTTCTATGTTCCATAGTGTAGTTTAAAATAATGAGGGAAAGAACAAAATGTATCAGACAAACTCATATCCATTCACAAGAACCATAGAGAAGCATTTTTACCATCAAATCCTCTGACTGTACCCTCACGAGTTATGCCTAGCAGAATACACTAACTTTACATGCTTCTCTATGCTTCTTGTGAATGGATATGAGTTTGTCTGATACAACAAAATCAATAGGCCTAGTTTATAAACTATACTATGGACCATAGAAGATGTAAACCCTCTATTTTTGTGTTAACTATCCCTGAACAATGAGCAAGGGTCACAGTCACTTGGATTGTTGCAATATCAGATTGGTATGATCCTCCACTCCTGGTATAAATGAGTAGGATGGATCAGAACAAAATGTCTCAGACAAACTCATATCGATTCACAAGAACCATAGAGAAATGAGTTACTTTACATCTTCTATGGTCCATAGTATAGTTTAAAATAATGATGGAAAGAACAAAATGTATTAGACAAAACCATATCCATTCATAAGAACCATAGAGAATCATTTTTACCATCAAATCCTTTGACTGTACCCTCATGGGTTATACTTGGCAGAATACACTAACTTTACATGCTTCTCTATGGTTCTTGTGAATGGATATGAGTTTGTCTGATACAACAAAGTTGACAACCTTGGTTTATAAACTGTACTATGGACCATAGAAGATGTAAACCCTCTATTTTTGTGTTAATTATCCTTGAACAGTGAGCAGGGTTCATAGTCACTTGGATTGTTGGAATATTGGATTGGTATGATCCTCCATGCTGAGTATAAATGAGTAAGATGGATCAGAACAAAATGTATCAGACAAACTGATATCCATTCACAAGAACCATAGAGAAATGAGTTACTTAATTTACATCTTCTATGGTCCATAATATAGTTTAAAATAATGAGGTAAACAACAAAATGTATCATAAAAACTCATATCGATTCACAAGAACCATAGAGAAGCATTTTTACCATTTAATCCTCTGATTGTACCCTCATGGGTTATGCTTGGTAGAATACACTAACTTTACATACTTCTCTATGGTTCTTGTGAATGGATATGAGTTTGTCTGATACAACAAAGTATACAACCCTAGTTTATAAACTATACTATGGACCATAGAAGATGTAAACCCTCATTATTTTAAACTATACTATGGACCATAGAAGATGTAAGCCCTCTATTTTTGTGTTAATTGTCCCTGAACAGTGAGTAGTAGTCACAGTCACTTGGATTGTTGCAATATTGGACTGGTATGATCCTCCACTCTAGGTATAAATGAGTAGGATGGATCAGAACAAAATGTATCAGACAAACTCATATCCATTCACAAGAATCATAGAGAAGTGAATTAATTTACATCTTCTATGGTCCATAGTATAGATTAAAATAATGAGGGAAAGAACAAAATGTATCAGACAAACTCATATCCATTCACACGAACCATTAACTCTAATTAATAAACATTGTTTTCCCAATAGTTTTGATAAGCATTTGTAAGGTTAGGGTTAAGAGATGAAACTTGTGAAGAGATGATTGAAAACATGTTCTGCTGATTGAATTCAACCTCCTTCCCTCTTTTCCTCCTTCACCTCTCCTTTGCGCACAAAGTAAGTCATATCCATTCACAAGAACCATTAACTTTGATTAATAAAAATTGTTTTCCCAATAGTTTTAATAAGCATTTGTAAGGTTAGGGTTAAGAGATGAAACCAGTGAAGAGATGATAGAAAATGTGTGATGCTAATTGAATTTGACCTCCTTCCCTCCTTCCCTCCTTCACTCCTTCACCTCTCCTTTGCACGCAAAGTAATTGCATAATGAAATTAAATGATATTGTGTCTTTTTTTTAAAGTTATATTCCCATGGTGGTTGGAATTACGACCACCTGTCATGGTCATAATTCTGACCAACATGGGAATAGATTAAAAAAATCAAATTTTTCCTTCTATAATGATGCAGGGGCATTCTTGGGTCCTCGGTGAATCTGCATGGTGGTGTGTTTCTTGGCCGGTGTTACTTAGTTGCAGCCTTAACTGATGGTCTTGGTTATTGAAGAAAGCTCAGTCACTGAAGGAACTTAGTGAAGCTTTTGGTGCTCAGTGGAGTTGGTACTCGGTAATGCCTATGTTGCTTGTTGTTCCTAGCTTGGTCAATTGTTTCACTAGTGCTTGGTTGTTTCTTTTGCGCTCAGTAGTTCTGGTTTACCAATAGGAGTTCTTGAAGATTTATTTTGCCGACTTGGTGCAATATTTATTGTTGGTAGCTATTTTTACAAGCTGACATGTTGAATTTCTTAATTGTAAGGCTTTTTGAGAGCCGACTTGTATTGCATTTAATATTTTTTAGGAGGAGTTAATGGTTTCATTCAGCCGGCTTGTGGCTAATGATTAGTATTTAAGGGGTGTTTGGGTAGATGTTTTAGGGAAGATCTGGAAGGACTTAGAGAGGAATTAGAGGGATCATGAAAGTAGATCTAAGGGTAGTAGATAAGTGAAGTTATGGAAAAGATCCTGTGAGATCTTGTAGATCAGATTGTTATTTGATAGTTTGTAATAGCAGAGCTAGTGGTTGCATACTTGGAGACAAGGAGATTGCTTGGAGGATTGAAAGCTCAAGTTTAGATCTGTGTTAGGGTTTCCATCAGTTGCTGATAGTTTTCAAAATTGAACTAGTTGGAGTTGTGTTGGATCTTATTGATCTTGCAGAATTACTTCTTGATTGTAATTGGCCCTAACCCGGAAGGCCTTATAGCTGGGCATGTTAATGGAAAATATGTTTGAAACATATCTTGTGGTGTAGTGTTGTGTTATTCCATTGTGTTGTTCTGAAGCTAAAAGGTTTGAACTTTCCTTAATTGGATCCACCAATATCCCTTGCCTGCATTTGGTGGTATCAGAGCTAAGTTGATCTTGTGGAGTGAAGGTTGACTTAGCAAGGTTGATCTTGTGAAGTTGATCTTGTGGGTGGAGAAATCATATGATTTGAGTTACAGATCCAGAGCACTAAACTTGAGGAATCTTGCCCTAGTTTTTTGTGTGAGGTGGCAGACTGATTTGACTTGCATACAACTTGGATATTGTCACAAGGTGGTCGGTGTAGGGTTTGTTGCAGAGGGTTTCTCTTATCTTTAAGGATGCCCCCAAGAAGATTGGACCCTAGAGTGATTGTGGATCTCTGTGATACTATGGAATCTAGGATTACAAAGAAGGTGAAATTTGTGTGTGTGAATTTTGTACCTAGCTGTAGACACAACACTTCAGTAAAACATTAGAGGTTAGCTAAAATCAAAATTGTGCAATGAAATAAAAACTAAACTAACCAGATGATTTACTGCCTTCTAATAGATGCGAGTATGTATTCTCAGATTGGACTGATATCAGTGACTTTGACGACACCTAAATGAAGGATTTGAATGCAAAATCTAGATATGAATTAGATGCAAATTAATCTATTTTTTTGGTTTTTCTATGCAATGATATGAGAAATCTAATATGAAATCTAATCTATATGAAAAATGGATATGCAATACAATTAATCTAACAATGATATAATAAAATATGAATGATCTCACAAAGTTGTTGATTCACAAAGAGGCTTCAATTCTTCAGATACTAATTCTCCAGCATAAGTTTGCAAAATTATGAGATATGATTATGAAGAGCTGAGCCTTGATTTTATAGAAATCCAGAGCTTTGGGGATGCATGGAAAAAAGCCATAAATCACTCAGATAAACTCAAGCTGATTTTTGAGTTATCAAGGAATTAAAGATAGTTAACTCACAATAAATCATGCAAGAACAACTTTTTGATTTAAATCAGAAGTTGAGATCAGCTTTCAACTCAAAATAGAATTGAGTTTATTTTTAAAACAACTTGAATTGATTTTCTGATTTTATAGTTTAACTATTTTTTGGATGTGCATAATTAATATGAATTAAATAAATAAATAAAGTGATTTATCCTCAACTTAACTGATTTTAAAAATAAAACAATTGATGTATGGGTTAACCAATTATTAAATCAAACTTTTATTCCAAAATAATATCATTAAATATGAAAAATTCTTTTAATTAATTAAATAAGAATTTAATCAATTAATGATAGGAATCTTGATTTATTGTCAAATTTAAATAATAATAATTAGGAATAAATATAATTAAATTTAATTAAATAATTAAGTGATAGTATTAAATCTAATTAATTAAATATTTAGAATATTCAATTAATCAAACTTTAGGCTAAATAAGATTTATCACCAAATAATCATTAAATTAAAGATAATTATGATAAATAGGAATATTACTAGGAATATTCCCCGATGCAGAATTTGAGATAATCAATTAGGATTCGATAATGTTTAGATGTGCCTTAGGTTAGGACTTCAATGTTGATTTCGTTTGATATGTCGATGTAGGAGATTAATGAACCTATAGCCCATTTTTGGGGTATTACATTTTGCCCCTCTTTGAATTACTATGGGAAGCGCAGTGGTTCAAAGATAGTCTGTGTATGATGAAGATGTTTGAAATTGAAATTAATATGAAGCAGAAACTGATTGATATTGATATGAAGATAATAGGTCCTGAATGACCAAAGATAATGTTAACTATAATAGCAAATGAACCGATGATTGCGAAAAAGTGTCAAAATGCCTGATTCTGAACCTTATGATTGCGAAGAAGTGAGTGACCAATTCCAGACCTGATTGTCAATAAGAATCACATTGGTATCACATCTGAACCCTTCATTTTCTGAAGAACCAAGGAAATGAGACAATTGAACTGATAGTTACAAAAATTGATACAATTTACAAGATTAAGAGAATACCAGATTGATATGGATCTCGATGAATCTGATATGCCCTGAGCGATGATTGATTTGCCCCAAGTGATGAGCTCTTCTTAGTGAATCAACAACTAGACGTGGTTGTTGTCTTGATTACTGAGGAAAGATATGATTCCAAATTTAGATTACAGACTTGAATGATGTGCAATACCATGCCCCCTTCAGGATTAAAAATGAAATCTGAAAAGAAAAGTCAGCGTTATAGTTCAGAAGCATGTTAATTGATTTGAGAAGTGGTTATACACATTTGAGAACGCATTCTGCATCATTTAGAGGTCTAGAAGACCAAGTTTGACTAGGTGAAACCATGAGTTGACCATAGTTGACCAAGTTGAAATTTTGATAGTTTGACATAAGATAATCAGTTAAGTTGAATAATGGATTTCTGTGATGATGGAAGGTCGATTATGCAAGTAGTAGACTGTCCTGGGTCCAAAAAGTTTAAATCATGATTTTGACATAGTAAATGATCTCAGATTTGAATTTTGATCCCGAAAATGGATTCAGAATGTCGAAATTAGCCAGGGGTGCAATTTTCATGAAAAATGGAGCACTTTTGAAAATTAGGTCAAAAGCTATATAAAGGTGGGAAGGGTCATTTTCAATTCATTTCAACCTTTTGACTTTGAAAACTTTGTGGAGCCCTCTGAGCAAAATGGAAGATAAAATGGTATAACCAAAGGTACCTATGAATTCGCATCGATTTGAGCGCATCCAGAGACACCAGAGACCTCGGCAGTATGGACATCCGGTAGGTGGATCTCTGTGCTTTGCTAAAATGTCATTTTTTCCATGTTTTATAGGATTTTAGCAATTTTTCATACATTTTTCTATTTTTGAATTTTTCATGCACAGAAACTCGTACGACTCCCCAGCGGGACTCGTATGACTTTTCAACTGTAGATAGATTGTCATCCCATAAGATCCCATGACTCGTATCAGAGGGACCCATGAGTTGTATGACATTTCATCAGGTCCTTCACAACTCGTACGATGAATGATGCATTGTCATGTTACTATGATTTGTCATTTGGTATGATGTAGAAAGTCGTACGACTTTTCATGCCAGTCTGAAGTGTCGTATGGAAAACAATGAGCTTAAAACTCAAGATTAGGTCAAATTTTTGAATTTTTTGATTTTGTAGTTTGATTCCTGACCTGTTAACCTACCTTTTGAAATACTAAACTGCCCCATTTCTGCCCTTGTAACATGTTGTGTGACCAAATTATTGATAAGATTCCCTATTTCTGTGCTGTGTAGGTCGTATACCTAGATGTACATGTGCGGATCTCACATCCTTCCATGCAGAGACTATGTGTGTCATTGCCAAACCCTATGAGGGTCCACCTTGCTTCTTGTGGATTTGAGCACTTGATACATTTACCCGAGATTAGGGTAAATCATGGACTTTTGACTGTGCTGATTGAGAGGTTCCACTCGGAGACACAAACCTTCCACTTGCTGACTGGGGAGATCACTGTTACCCCTGAGGATGTGTACAATATATTGCACATTCTGTTTCATGCAGGCGAACGACCAGAGTATGTGAGTTCGGGGAACTTAGGTGTATTAGCTTTTAGATGTCTCTTCGGAGATGATAATCAAATGATGACCTCCATCTCTTGGGAGACCCTAGTGTAGAGATATGGACAGACACACTGACTGGAGTGCATCATTACCGAGATGATTGGTGGTATTATCATTTCTGACCATCAGCAGAATGGTCTTTTGATGGGCTGGGCCCCTATGGTAGCATGTTTGATGTCCACTCCCTTTGAGTTGGCTTGGGGTTAGTGTCTATTAGCTCACATGTTCTCTGAGATGCATGAGGTAGTGTATCAGGAGAGCAAGTCTTTTGCTACAGGAGCTCTAGTTTTACAAATATAGGCTTGGGAGCACATCCCAATGTTGAGACTTGTATGTACTTCATAGAGGTAGCCTTAGGAGCCTGTCATCTATACATATGCCAGATATGTTATACAGGGATGGATGGGTCACGTAGAGTACTGGAGGTGATGCCTTGATGATATGACCTTTGTGCACTGGAGACCATATGTAGCCATTGAGCCTTGGCCTATTGCTCAAGAGTAGTTTAGTTACTTCTTCCATAGTCATGTACTGATTGGGAGGTCATCCTCCACTATAGAGAGATTTCTTATTACCAGGGTCTAGCGGTAGTATGGATGTATTCAGGATGCCTGAGAGGATTATGCCACATATGCACGGATAGGGCATGAGATTGGACTGGGATGGACATAGAGGCTCTCTTATGCTTTGTGTTCACAAGAGTATAGTGCTATTGTTAGCAGGGATCAGGAGTACAGACCAGATGTACTGGATGCTGGTGTTACTGATGGATTCATCTCATGGTTTGTTGACCATCCTATTCATAGATTTTTTGATCTGACTGAGCTAATACCCTCCATGGAGGAGGTGATGGACATGACAAGTGCTTTGATGGGATAGGGTCCCAGACCTACACAGGCTCCCATTATTCATCACACACCTCTGAGACCCAGAGCGATGGCTCCACCCTAGAGATCATCAGGACAAATGAGGCCCACTCATCCCACTAGTTCTACAATAGGCAGATCTTCTAGTTCTCATAGATGGACTAGAGGAGAGGGTGGTACATTAGGTGGAGTTGGTTCAACAGATGAGGTACTGGAAATTGAGTAGGTGGTAGGTGGTGGTATGGACTTCATAGAGGGTGATAATAGTTTTGATTTAGGTGCTAAGGCTAGATGTCATAAGGTGCAGAGGGCAGAGACCATTGAGCAGGTTGCCCCAGATATTGAGATGCCAGACATTGATCCTACTGCTCCTCCTATTCCACAAGACATGATTAGATGGCTTAGTGCATAAGTCAGGGACTTGAAGGTACACAGTGCTCAATGGGAGGAGTGATACATAGAGGTAGATAAACAATAGACTGAGTTGCATGTGGAGGTATAGAGATTACATGCATAGGTGATTCATTAGACCTCAGGGGTAGCTTACTATGTGTCCACATATTATACAGTTATTCCTACTATAGCGAGAGTTCCCTCCTATTCACAGTACATGATGGCATCAGAGGGAGCTAGAGCACCTAGAGAAAAGGTAGTACCTGATGCACCACCTCCTCCTCCACCAAATGTAGAGGATCATGTGGATAGCTAATTTGTTTTGATACACTGATATACTGTACTCTTTTTTATCATTGATATACTATTCTGACTTTGATAGCTCATATGAGCGTATTCTTTTGTACACTATGCCAGTAGTGCACCCCTGACTAGTTCAAGATTTTTGATATATATATATGAGATTGATATTTTGGTTGTGACTTCATTTGTACTTGTCATGTTTTGATTTATGATGATATCATGTGATGTTTATGCTATGAGTAGAGTAGAATGTATGTATGGATATATGCAATGCAATGATTTCTTTCATATGTATGGATGTTATGCAAATGTATTTGATTATGGAAAGATGTATGTATGATTTATGCTTATGCACATGGATGAATTCTAATGCAACAGATGATTATGATATGAAAATCCAATGATTCACATGATATGTTTTGCAGGTATTGATGAAGACAAGTACTTAGTCTTATGTCAAAAGGATGTTTAACCTAGGAGGATAACTACTTGTGATTCGATTGAAGAGACTGTCAAGGTAGGTTTCAACTCTTGTTAGATTTGAAGAATTATTGAAGCATTGAAGTTCGTTTAGCCAATGTGAGATCATGCAAACATGCAAAATGAAAAGAAACATGCAGAATGAAATGCAACCTAAGACCTAGGACCTAGTCACTGATCATGTGTCGGTCATTCTCATCATTGAATTTTTAGGTAACCGGATAAATCAATACAATGCCCACTAGTTAGGAAACCATAGACATATGAATATCGATTTGTATGCATAGGAATCAATACAACACCCACTGGTTAGGCAACCATGGACATATTAATATTGATTCTATTTTCAAAATGTCAGATTAGATATAAGCACCAAAGCATAAGCACCAGGATGACCTGAATATCATGTCCATTTTGATATAGCAATTTGTATAAGCATCAAAACATAAACTTCATGATGACTAGAATACGCCTTGCGGTGATAAACACATCAAACAGTCAAGAGATCATTCTAAATCTAGTGGGAATTACCCCTAGTGACCCTTTATCATTCACCTCCTTAGGTAAGATCGCATTTCACAATAGGAGAAAGAACTCACTCAAAAAGATAATAGTTAGATCAAAATTCCTTGAATTTTCTAGGTATCAATGGTCGAGGTACACATGGCCATCCAATTCGAGATAGAGGCTCTTATAGTCGGACACCATTTCAATCCAAAATTTCCAAAGTTGTTATATTTTCACATACAAATAGAAGACAAAGAAAAGATTATGCCCTCAGTCATCACTCTCTAAATCCTGTAAAGGACATCACCGAAGAGCTTGTGGGAACACAATATGCAAAAATATCAATGCGAATCAGGAAGCACACAAGGAGATAAAAGCATGTAAAGCACAAATTGTTTTCAGTTTGTGTTTGATGTTTGATTGCATTGTTGTAGATGCAAAATCCTTTTTGGAGACAAGACTGACTGACTGACTTGGATGAAGCTTCAAAGGACTTTGACTAGATATGATACGTCTAAGATACATTGGAGGCCATAGGATATGACTTTGATTTCCCCCAAGTGATAGGCATTGATAGGATACCAATGCTTGAGCTTATTGGTGTATAGACTGACTTATTGAAAATAGGAATGCAAAAGCAAACCGAGAGATATGTACAAACTAAAGCAAGACTGAAAGCTAGGAAAGACCAAGATTGTGCTAATAGATGGAGCATTTTTGAAACAAGTGGCACCCGTTTGCCAGGTTTTCACCATCTTGGCAGAGATTCCATTTTTGCTACCAAGGCGCCTGTTTCCAGGTTTTCATCAAGGCACTTTTTCTTTTTCTCATTTTTTTGTATTTTTTCATTTTTTCAATTTTTTTGTACTTTTGATATTTTTTAACTTTTTTGTGAATCATCAAGGTGTCTATTGCTAGGTTTTCACCAAGATGTTCATTTTTTTAGGACTTTTTCAAATTTTTAAGATTTTTTTAGGACATTTTACCATAGACTGAATGCCTTAGGTGTAGAATTTCTTTAGATGGAGAATGTTGATTGGTTCTCAGAGCTATTCTCCTTCAGTCGTTGAGAGTTGATAGGCTCCAGAGCCAAAAGTAGTAGTGATTACAAAGGGACCCAACTAGTTGGGTTCAAACTTTCCCTTGTGTTCTTGATGTGATTGATTTTTAGGATTTTCTCTCAAGACTAGATCACCAACCTAAAATTCTCTGTATCTGACTTTCTTGTTGTAGCCTCTAGACATTCTTTTCTAATATACTCTGAGATGATCATATGTTGCTTGTCTGTGCTCATCTAGTAGTTCAAGTTCTTGCAACATAAACACTCTGTAGTCGTCATCAGTTACTAGACCATGCATTATGATTCTTAGTGATGGGATTTCAACCTCAATAGGCAGTACTGCTTCAGACCCATAAACTAAAGTAAAAGGTGTAGCCCCAATGGGCATTCTAATACTTGTTCTATAGGCCCAAAGAGATAGATTGATCATGAGATGCCAGTCTCTTCCTATTTTATTAACTGTACGGTGCAATATTTTTAATAGATTCTTGTTAAAAGCCTCTGCTTGGCCATTCCATTGAGGATAGTAGATAGATGACCAATGTTGTGTAATCTTGAATTTGGCACATAAATCATCTAGATCTTTGTTCTTGAATTGTCCACCATTATCTGTGATTATGGAATGAGGGATCCCATAGCTGCATATGATATAGTTCAATATGAACATAGATATTTTCTTTCCAGTTGCTTGTGTCAAAGGGACTACTTCTACCCAAAAATAATTTGTAGCTGTGATTATATGGGTATGTCCATTAGAAGAATGAGGATGTATAGCCCCTATAAGATCAAAGGCCCATTGGTGAAAAGGCCATTGTGTAGTAAAGGGAATTAGATCTCTCCGTGGACCATGAATTAATTTTCCATGTACTTGACACTTTTGACAATTCTTAGCAAATTTGATAGACTCTTTCTCCATTTTAGGCCAATAGTACCCAGCCCTAATAAGTTTTTGAGCTAGTGTTAAACCGTTTGAGTGTGACCCATAAATATCATCATGGACTTCCTCTAATGCACATTGAGACTCTTCTCATTCTAAACATCTAAGTAGTGTACCATCTAGACCTCATTTGTATAGATTGTGACCAATGATGACATATCGGGAGGCATTATAGATAAGGTATCTCTTTTCATGATGGTTGAAGGTATCGGGAATGATTTGGTCTTGGAGATAGGAGAATAGGTTTTTATATCTAGATGAATCATGACCAACAATAGTGCAGATCATGCGGGTTTTAGGGGAATCATATGTAGGATAAGATAGTGCTTCCACCAAGAACTTGTAGTGTAGCTTGTGTTCAGGTTGTTGTAATAAAGTAGATAGCATTGCCATTGCATTGGCAACCTTGTTCTCTATTCTAGGAATTTGCTCAAATGTGATAGATAGGAAATACTTCTTTAGATCATCTACCATTCTTTTGTAAGGAATGATTTTTTCATCGTTAGTTTGGTACACATCATTGACTTGATGAATAATAATTTGTGAGTCTCCATGAATGTGTAATTCTGTTACTCACCACTCAATTATGAGTTTCATGTCATTAAGAAGGGTTTCATATTCTGCAATATTGTTGGTGCAAGGGAACTTTAATCTGAATGCTTTTGGGATTGAGTATCCTTGAGGAGTTATGAATAATATGCTTTCTCCTGACCCATTATGTGTATAGGAGATATCAAAGAATAACTACCATTCTCTAGAAGAAAGAGTCATGATAGAGGAATCTGGAAATTCCATTTGCATTGGTGTATCATCAATCATAGGTGCATCTGCTAATTGATCAGCAATAACCTATCATTTGATAGCTTTTCTTTCCACATATTCAATGTCAAATTCACTTAAGAGCATGACCCATTTAGCCAATCTATCTGTGAGGGAAGCTTTGCTTAGTAGGTACTTGAGTGGATCAATTTTAGCTACCAAATGTGTGGTATGAGCTAACATGTAATGTCTTAGTTTTTGTGATGCAAAGATCATAGCTAGACAAGCTTTCTCAATCATTGAATAGTTCTTCTCATATGCAACCAATGTTCTACTGATATAGTATATAGCTCTTTCTTTTTTGTTCTCATCATGTTGTGCAAGCAATGCCCCCAGTGATGTATCTGTAGTGGAGACATATAGGATCAAAGGCTTCCCATGAATAGGAGGCATCAAAATAGGAGGATTTGATAGATATTGTTTATATGATTAAAGTTGTTCTCACACTATTCACTCCATGCAAAGGTCACACCTTTATGTAATGGTTTTGTAAAAAGTTGTGATATGTCTACTAGCTGTGATATGAATCTTCTGATAGATTGAACTCTTCCTTGCAATGTCGTCACTTGACTAATATTCTTTGGAGGTTGCATTTCCATGATAGCCTTCACTTTAGCTGGATCAACTTCAATGCCCTTCTTTGAAACTATGTATCTTAAGAGATTTCCAGAAGTGACAACAAAAGCACACTTCTTCGGATTTAGTCTAAGACTAAATTTTTCCATTCTATCTAGTATATTGCTCAAGTCATTTAGATTTTCAGCTCTAATCATAGATTTTTCTAAAGTATCATCAACATAATCCTCCATAGTCCTATGCATCATGTCATGAAAAATAGAAGTCATAGCTCTTTGATATGTAGCACCAACATTCTTAAGCCCAAATGGCATGACATTCCAATAGAAGGTGCCCCATGCACATGTAAAAGTAGTTTTCTCTTGATCTTTTGGAGCAATTTTTATTTGATTATATCCAAAAAAACTATCCAATAAAGAATACATCTCAAAGCCTGTTGTCATGTCCACTATCATGTCAATATTAGGTAATGGAAAATCATCCTTAGGGCATGCTTTGTTTACATCTCTAAAGTCTATGCATACTCTTATTGATTTATCTAGTTTTGAAATAGGTACAATATTAGAGATCCATTCTGCATAATCAATAACTTGGATGAATCTAGCTTTTATGAGCTTCTTTAATTCAGCTTTTACCAAGAGTGCAACATGAGGATGCATCTTTCTCAATTTTTGCTTGATAGGTTGGACATTTGGAGCTATAGATAAATGATGCATTATAAGATTAGGATCCAACCCTGGCATATTTGAATATTTCCATTCAAAGTTGATCTTCTTTTCTATTAGGAATGTAGTAAATTTTTGCTTCTCTTCTTCTGATAAATATTGTGCTACATGAATCAACTGTGGTTCTTCTGTTGTTCCCAAATTGATGGATTGAGTGGGTTCAATTAGAACTGGAGATCTATCCTATAAATGACTCAGAAGGACATCAAATATCTCATCCTTAGGCACCTTAGAGAGGTTTTCACCTTTGGATATGTCTTTTATTTTTACTTTTGTAGGTTTTGAGACTGCTACAAAATGGTTTTCACCCTTAGAACTCCTTTTATTTTTATTTTTATTTTTCTAACTAAGATACTTGATGTTTGACTCCATCATGCTAATACTCAATTCACTGATGGAAGTCCTCATAGGCTCAACTGCATTGAGGTAGCAAGCAAGGGCATACTCATTTGGGAAGGTATAAATACCGTGGCTCAGATTTGTGGAGGTTTGATCAAGAAGTTCAGGATGTTGGATAGTCAAAATGGGGAAAGATTGGGAGATAGTGTTTACGAATATGGATCTGTCATCATTGGTCCTAACCCGACGCTCGAGTTTAAAGGTGATATTACAGCTTAAGATATTCAATTCATGAATAGGCTCAATGTCATTTTTGGAGTCCAATTTAGCCATAGGTGGATCAAACTCAATAGGTTCATCATTTCATTCTAGACTTACCTTGGGTTCAGGTGCATATTGGTGAATAACATCAACATGTTTCTCTATAATAAGCTCATCTTCTTCTGGAATGGCTCCCCATTCATTGTCATTAGATTCTTCATCTATGCCTCTAGGAAATCTAAGAACATGAGTAAAGTTAGGATGAAGACCCCAAGAAGGGTTACCCTCAGATTCCAATTTGAATTCATACTCATGAGAATCTATCTCAGAATAACTACCACCTTCCTCTTTTCCTATTCTTGTGTTGCAACTGTCTCTTGGTTGATAGTAAGTTCTTGTGTTTCTACTACATTAATTCTTTTGATTGGATCATCTTCAGCATCAAGGAGGTCTTTGATTTCCTTAGGCAAATGCTCATAAGGGATAAGTTTAGAGCTATCTAAATCACTATCTAATGGTTCAGTTTCTTCCTTCTTAAGAAGGGGTTCACCTGGTGCAATCTTCTCTATGACATCAAAACAATTACCTTTGAGGTGGAAGGGTTTCTTTTTAAAGCCTAAGCCAATAGTATCTTTGTTTTCCCTACCAGTATGTGAAATAGGTGTTATAAGACCTTTTCCTCTAACTCCTAGAGGTCCTTTACCTAAATATCCCATCTTAGCTATCAGTTTATCTCCTGGACCATATGCCTTAGAAGGGATTTTGGATACTATAGAGTCACTAGTTGGAACAGCTTGAGATTCAAGTTCATCTTTGTATAGCCATGTAAGCACAACTTCATCCTCTTCAAATTATTGCTTGGAGACTTGTTTTGCTACAAAATTCTTTTTATATGCCTCAAGAGGTTCTTTAGAATCTGGTTTGGACTATTTTAAAGATTGTCCATAAGACTTAGGTGAGATAGGTAGAGATGTCAAAGATAAGACTGGCTCTATAGTATATTCTCCCATACCATTTTCTTTGATATTGACCTCTTTTGCAAGATCTTCCATTTTAGATGTGGATGCTTCTTTTGTTGGCTCAATGGAAGATTCTCTGTTATTAGGCACAAATTTATCTACACTTTCCTTCAATGTATTGCAAGTGGTGGATATGTCTACTGGAATAGTGACCTCTACTCCTTCATAAGGAAATTTCAAGCATTGGTGGAATGTAGAAGGAATAGCCTTCATCTCATGTATCCATGGTCTCCCTAGAAGAATGTTGTAAGACAAAGGTAGATCAAGAACTTGACATATAGTATCTCTGATGACCGGACCTACTCTGATAGGTAAGACAATGGTGCCTTTAGAAGATCTTTCTTGTTCATCATAGGCTTTTATAGTTATTTTCTTTCTGGGATCAATAGCCAATTCTAAAAATCCCAATTGTGTGACCAAGCTGTAAGAACAAATATTTAGGCTAGTGCCTCCATCTATCAACACATGTTTGAATCTATGATTCTGGATCAAGACTTCTATATGCAAGGGCTGGTTATGTGGGTGACTCAAGGAGTTGTCATCTTCCTCTGAAAAGGATATATACTATGGAGATGTAAGATGTCCAACCATAGTCTGGAACCTGTCTAAATCAAGGTCATCAGGAACATTGAATCCAAGCAAAGCTTTGTCTAGAATGACTCTATGAGCTGGAGATATTCGAAGCAACTCAAACATGGAGATTTTTGCATTAGTGTGTTGGAGTTTTTGAACAATGATATAAGATGTTGGCCTTGTATCTTTAGGATTGGAAGATTTAGAAACAACCTTCTGTTTGGAAGCGGAAGAAAGATTGAAGGGCATCTTAGGGACATTTGATGAATTTGAGATTTTTCCATTCAGATGTGCCTGAGCTTGTGATCAAGTAACCGCATTAGGTGAAGTATGATCTCTATCTCTTTGCACAATTGTGATGACATTTCAATGCTCAGAGAGACAAGGTTCAACCATATTGATAACAACATTATTTCCAAGGTAAGCATAATTGACCTTTGCCCCCATATTAGGCTGAGAAGATGAAACTTCTTGACCATGTTTCGGAAATGGTTCTGTGAATGTTGCATGATCATTATTGCTCTTATGATTGTCAATCATGATGTCTCCCTTATCAATTAGATCTTGAATAGTATGTTTCAAGCATAAGCAATTATTAGTTTTGTGACCTTTACCCCGATGGAAATTACAAAATTCATTCTCTCTCCACCATTTTGGTTTAGGATCAGGATCAAATTGTCAGATCTTAGGAAAAGAGATGATGTTATTAGCCAGCAAAGTTCTCATAGTTGATTCTAAAGATTCTCCAAGAGGAGTGAACTTTCATTTATTATCAGTAGACCAAGATTTGTATTCTGGTTTCTTTTGAGATGGTTCAGACACCTTTTGCTCTGAGGCTTTGATTGCTTGAGTACCAATAGTTAGATTGAAAGTTGGTGCCTTTGATGGGGCACAGATAGTATCAACAACACCATCTATGATGATGCCTTTATTCTTGTTCCAATTTTTGTTCTTGTCTTTAGAACTAGATCCTAATTCGTACTTGTCCTTTTGAAGTGTGATGTCTCCTTTTTTCACAAGTACTTTTTCAATTTTGATCGCATTGTCTACCATCTTATCAAAAGATGTATGATCTTGCATTTGTAAAGGGTAGTTGATCTTTGGGATAAGATTATTGATGAAGATTTCCAGCTTCTCAATTTCTAGAATAGGCCTAGCATATAGAGAGAATTTCTTCCTCCATCTCTTGAGAAATGTCAGGAATGGTTCTCCTAGATATTGTTTGAGATTACAGATATCAATCATGGTGACTGGAGGTTGAATGTTGTAGGAGTATTGCTGATAGAACAATTTTATCAACTCCTCAAAAGTTTTGATAGTAGAAGGCAATATAGAGAACCAATGAATGGTTTCTCCTCCCAGAGATCAAGGAAAGAGACACATCAGATAGGTTGGTGCATGCATGAACTCCATAGATTGTGTACAGAATTCTCTAACATGATCTTGAGGATCCGAGTGTCCATCATACTTATCATATTTAGGCATCTCCACTCTTTTCAGGAATGGTGGCATGTACAAGTCTTTGTCAAATGGAAAAGGACATAGGGCCTCCATGGAGAACTCCTTAGGTTCCTTTTCTTTCTCAAGGTTATTAAGTTTGACTTGCATGGCATGCATCTATTTCATCATAGCCATGAGTGGAGCTTCTTCCTCATGTGTAATGATATCTTCAACATTAAAGTTGGGAGGAAGTTTAGCTCCTTAATGAGCTAATTGTAAAAAGTATGCCTCTTTGTCTTCTTTCAAGAAATGCTTCATCATTCATTTGAAGTTATCATCATTTTGATATTGAGCAATTTCTTCAGGTGTGGGTTCTTGATCTGCACCATGTTGAGATTGAGCTCTTTGAGAGCTAAAGTTTGTCCCTACTTGAGACATGGTAGGAGTTCTCCCTGGGATAGATTGATGAGGAGTTTGTTGATTACCTCCATGAGTTGATGAAGGAGGAATGTAACCATTTTTTAATCAAAAGTTGCCAAGACCGTCATCTTCATAAAGACCAAAATTATAGAGTTGCTCAAGAGTTGGACCCCTGATAGTGGTTATAGGTAAGGTATGGGATGCTTCTCCAAATTTTTTGTGAGAGGAAGCTCTAGTTTCCACCATTAACCTTGGGTGAAACAAAAGAATATGATGAAGACAACTGAAGAAAGATCTGATTCAAGAAGATCAAATGACACAACCTTGTCAAGGTTTGATTGATTTAAGCTTAGATTAGACATAAATGAAGGATATTGTGCCCTGGATATATGGGTAGATGCCCAAAAGATAGCGGACACAAGTTCACAACACTTAGCCATTTTGATGATTGATTGAAGATTGATAGTTATGACAAGGTTTTGACACAAGATGAAAAAGACTCAAATCGGTAAAATAGAAGCCTAAATTGGATTCAAAAGGCCACTTTAGGAAAATGATTGGATTTTCAATAGTTGCTGCTCTGTTCCTGACATAGTGATTTTTTTTACAAATTCTGGAAATAGGCTAGAAAAGCTGGGTCTTTGATAGTTCTGACAACTTTTCAAAATTTCTCAAACGACTTTCTACAGGCTCGTATGATAGTGGGTATAGCATGAAATGACAATTGAAAAACTCATATGACTATTGCAAAACTTGCACGATAGTTGATAGCAGGGTTTTTGACTTTTTGGAATTGACTGGCAAAAAAACTCGTACGACAATGTACCATATACCATACGACAATCTAGGGGTTCTAAAATGACAATAGCCAAAATTCATATGACTTTCTGACTTTACAAAATGACTTTTGACTCCAGAAAGGTGTTTGACATCAGATTTTGTAATTTTTTTTTTTGTTGAGATTTTCAGTTTCAGATTGTTCACAAAATTGTCTGTCTAGATTTGAAGATGGTAGCGGGTTGATTCATTCTTAGTAACCAGATAGATAAACAAGCACGCAAAATAGCAAGCAAGTGATTTCAAGCACGTTTGAAAACAATGAACATGGGAGAAAGCAACCCTGCACATGAACAATCAAGTGACTGAATTGTGCTAATCCCTAGGAGTGCTAATAGTGTATGTTCCAAAAAGTTTTGCAATAACGCACATATTCCTAGAAAAATGAAAATTTGGCCTCACTAGGTTTTTTAGTAATGGTATGACTCTACAACTTTTGTGATCTCAAGAGGGCGAACTCCAATCCAAGCGCACCAGGGTTTTGACATAGTCTGAGAATTTAATCAATCAGGAGCTGCTAGGGAGATCTGATAGCCCAACAAGAGACCACACCTATGGAGATTTCTTCCACAAGGACATTTATATAGTGGTTGTCACTACCATGATGAAAATAGCTATTACCGCTTGAGGTTCCATCAACGTGGTTGACCCAATTAAGGGAATGTCCACTACATTTAACCCTCTCTAAAGGTGACTCACAAAATATACCACATGGAGACTAGTTCTAGATTCAAGGATCTAAGTTTCTGGTACTACCCAAAAAGGGAGCAGAGCATAGTCCTCTAGCCTTTTCACTTTTAACCCAAACAAAGTAGACAGATTAATCTGACATGCTAAGACCAAGATTATCTCACAAAGATCTATGATGTCAACCACTCATGATCTATCAACCTCTCTGGAGAGAGAATGTATCAATCAGAAGCTAAAGACACACAAATCTAGTAGACGTGAGACTCTCTCAGTAACCTCCCTACCTACAAGGGTTCCTTCATTGAGAAGAGTTTCGTTGGAAACCCACTCTCTCAAGAACCATGAATAGTGTTCATAGGGCCTATTTACTATGTGTAACAAAGATGTTGAAAAGCAAATCTATGTTCATTTTTAATAGCCCAAAATGAAATCTTTGATATGAAAGCAATAAAGGTCACACAAGCTTGACACGCAAGAGTTCTTTTTAATCCAAATCGAAATGTTATCAGATGAAAAGATTACCTGAATTCCTCACAACTCGCTTGGTAGATTCTTTCCTATTTTTAACAATTCTTACACTTTTCCTAATCAAAACCAGCAAAAATCAATCAGACACAACAAATTTCAATCGTTAATGTTAGCTATTAGTCCAAATCAGTAAAAAAATTTGGAAAACTACCTGAAAAAGTGAAATGACAATTGAAACCTGGCACTAAAACTCATACGAAAGTGGGTTACCTCCCAGATGACATTCCAGAAACTTGTACGACACTGGGTACCAGATCATACGATAATAGAGATTCCAAATGACACTGTGATCCTGATGGTACGATTCTCAATCAAATAAACTATCGTATGATAGTGGGTATCCTCTGATATGAGTTTCTGACAAAACTCATATGAAAATTGTACGGGCAGAAATTAAAAATCATAGCTTGGAACAGAAAATGACAAGAAAATGATAGAAAATGATAGAAATTGAATGGAAACCCATTTCAAGGCCCCATGGTGGGCGCCAAAAATGTGTGTGTGAATTTTGTACCTAGCTGTAGACACAACACTTTAGTAAAATATTAGAGGTTAGCTAAAATCAAAATTGTGCAATGAAATAAAAGCTAAACTAACCAGGTGATTTACTGCCTTCTAATAGATGCGAGTATGTATTCTCAGATTGGACCAAGATCAGTGACCTTGACGACACCTAAATGAAGGATTTGAATGCAAAATCTAGATATGAATTAGATGAAAATTAATCTATTTTTTTGGTTTTTCTATGCAATGATATGAGAAATTTGATATGAAATCTAATCTATATGAAAAATTAATATGCAATACAATTAATCTAACAATGATATAATAATATATGAATGATCTCACAAAGTTGTTGATTCACAAAGAGGCTTCAATTCTTCATATACTAATTCACCAGCATAAGTTTGCAAAATTATGAGATATGATTATGAAGAGCCGAGCCTTGATTTTATAGAAATCTAGGGCTTTGGGGATGCATTTAAAAAAGCCATAAATCACTCAGATAAACTCAAGCTGATTTTTTAGTTATCAAGGAATTAAAGATAGTTAACTCACAATAAATCATGCAAAAATAGCTTTTTGATTTAAATCAGAAGTTGAGATCAGCTTTCAACTCAAAATAGAATTGAGTTTATTTTTAAAACAACTTGAATTGATTTTCTGATTTTATAGTTTAACTATTTTTTGGATGTGCATAATTAATATGAATTAAATAAATAAATAAAGTGATTTATCCTCAACTTAACTGATTTTAAAAATAAATAATTGATTTATGGGTTAACTAATTATTAAATCAAACTTTTATTCTAAAATAATATCATTAAATATGATAACTTGCTTTAATTAATTAAATAAGAATTTAATCAATTAATGATAGGAATCTTGATTTATTGTCAAATTTAAATAATAATAATTAGGAATAAATATAATTAAATTCAATTAAATAATTAAGTGGCAGTATTAAATCTAATTAATTAAGTATTCAGAATATTCAATTAATCAAACTTTAGGATAAATAAGATTTATCGCCAAATAATCATTAATTTTAAGATAATTATGATAAATAGGAATATTACTAGGAATATTCTCCAGTGCAGAATTTGAGATAATTAATTAGGATTTGATAATGTTCAGATGTGCCTTAGGTTAGGACTTCGATGTCGATTTCATTCGATATGTTGATGTAGGAGATTAATGAACCTATAGCCCATTTTTGGGGTATTACAAAATTAGATTTCAGATCTGAGATGGAGTTGACGAAGAATGACATGGTCACCGAGATCATGAGAGGTATTAATGGTGTACCTTGTAATGTTGGTACTAAAGATGGTTATGAGGAAGCTGTTGAAGACTTTGAAGCTACTGGATCTAGTGGTGATGATCGGAGAGATAGATCTGGTGAAGACAGAATTGCTTGGTTGCATAGATCTGGAGCTTGGTTAAGTAATAGTTACTAAATGGAAGTCTCTACTTTCTCTGGTACTTTGAAGCTCGAGAACTTGATTGACTAGATTGGTGAACTTGAAGATTTCTTTGAGCTGGAAGAAATTGAAGATCCTCTTCGGGTGAGGTTAGCACAGACAAAGTTGAAAGGACATGCTTCTCTTTGGTGGAAATAATTACAAAGAGATAGAGAAGATGAAGGTGAAATGAAGATCAATTAGTAGAGGTTGATGGTGACTAATTTGAAAGCTAAGTTCATACCTTCTGACTATGAGCTTTACTTTTTTAAGAAGTAACAAAATCTGAAATAGAAGGATTTGTCTATTGAAGATTATACCGAAGAGTTCTACAAACTTACTATTCGGTCTGGACACAGAGAACTTGGTAAGGAAAAGGTAGCTCGGTATGTGAATGGTTTGAGATTCAATATTCAGGATGAGCTTGGTATGTTGAAGATTGCTTTTGTTGAAGATGCTTATTAGTATGCTCTAAAGGCAGAAGATAAGTTGGAAAGGAAACAACACAGTAATCCCTGAGGGAACGAAAAGATTGATCACTCGGTGAAAG
>BSBK01009531.1:105000-267500 GCA_027943335.1 Chamaecyparis obtusa
AAAATATTCATTTTTACATCAATATTTAATTTATACTACTTCATCTTGTATATGCACATAGTGTCATATGATTGATAAATTGGAGGCTAAATGTAGCATCATAAATTGTACACCTTTGATAGGGTGTACAATTCCATGCTCTTCTAGTACTTATTTAGTGTGTCTCATCTATTATGAATTATTGGAATTCATTATAATTTATTCAAGACTATGAATCCTCTCTCAATTAAACCTCACCACAATCCTAATTGGGCCCTCAATTATAGGTGCACCCTTTAATTCTTCATCTTCTCAATTTAATATAAGTACTACCTCACTTAAAATTTCAAGACATTTTTCTACATCTATCCATCATATTTTTTTCCATGAATTTTTTTTTGGCATCTAGATTCTATTATCTCACATCCCTAAAAAAATTGGGAAATTTTAGTCAGGACTATGTTGGGTCAACCTTAATGCTCAAGGAAACCTTTATTTGTTCTTTTTTGCCAATATTTTAAGATTTTAAAATGGCGGTCTTACACTACCCAAAAATATCTCCATTGCACAACTATGATAATTCTAAGTTAGTTTTTCATCAAATTAAAGTCAAAGTCACACATGTAAGAAAGTAAAACTCCTCATTTGTGAGATCAATCATCTGTGAAAGAAAATATCTGCAAGTGAAGATATCTTATGAGGTGAAGGTTTTCAAATTCAAGAAAAAATCAAGCATCAAGTTTCAATCAATTTTCACACATCATAATGGAAGATCTAAGAGATGTTGGAATAAGAGAAAAATAATATATTGGTATATCTCACTTTAACATAAAAGGTATATGAAACCAAGGAAAATTATTTGAGACTCAAAAGGGTCACAAGAACCTCATTGGAACCCACCGTAGTTTTGGAAACCTTGTTAGAGTCCAATAAAGGTTTTGAAACATGAAGACTTTTCTACCAAGAAATTTGTAGCCACTTTTTTTTTCTAATCAAATGGGCTTTTAGAAAATATAGGAGTAAAATGTTCCATTTATCTCTCATATCATATATAAGTGGACCATTTGGGTGGCATGAAATTTCAAAAATATCCAAAAAAAAATAGTTATATATAACCCATGGGCACCATAAAATTAAGGATCTAAATATAGTCTAATTGAATCCTAACTCTAGTAGCCAAATCTAACAAAGACATTAATTAAAAGTTGAGTGGTGGAAATCATATGTCACCTTTTAAATTATATACTTTGGAGTTGATTTATTACAACCTCAAGATAATACTAAAATAGAATAATTAAAATGATTCATATCCACTAAATTATCATACTACTTCTAGAAAATTTTCAAACAAAGTATTGATGGATTTATTCAAATCATTCACTTTGAATGCTTGGGATGCTTGATTGTTTTTCCTTAAGAAAAAGCTGATGTTCTAGCTATTATTGAAATTTTTATATGCACACTTTAATCTTTACCATTATGTCTTTGAAATTTTTATGTGCAAACTTTAATCTTTACCATTATGTCTATGGCTTCTTTTCCTATTGTTTGGAGTGAACTCATCAATTTCTTTATTTTTCTTTCTATTGATCAAACTAGGGAAGAAATTTCCCATAATATGCAAGAAAGATATTCAATGAACTATTATATTTTATAAATGGTCTTATATGTTTAGCTTATACTCTTAATTAACTTATCCTTTCATTTCTTAAGTTATTCCTTAGGTAATTATAGATTTTATTTATCAAATATAGCTTATCTAAATATTCCAAATGGAAGGAGTTCTCTTTATTCTCTACAAAAGTAGGATGTTAATCATCCCACATGATAAGGTTATTAGGCCCAAAAGGAGACATGCACAACTAAGAGGGGGGGGAAGGTGAATCAGTTGTGTGTGCCTTATTACTTTAATTCTACTTTAGCCACTTAGATCTAAAAGATAAAAAATAATGCAAGATCTACAACATATAACACAAATCACCAAGATTTGTTCTAAAGGAGACCTGGTTAAAGGAAAATCATGGTGGGAGTAAAAACCACTAGATGAATGTACTATGTTATAAGTATTACCTGGTTAAGAGAAAAATAGAGAACAAAGGATGTACTTTCAACCACAGGCTTATAGCCCAGTCTGTAGGCTTACTGCCCAAAGCTCACTACTCATAATACAATCTTAGATCTAGTCCTTAATTGGGTTCACTGATCTCTCTTTAATACAAAAGGGTGGACATATAGTCCATTACAACTGAACTAAAAAATAACATGTCTTATGCGAAAACAATTCCAATAAAGTACACATTCTTCCTTGAGTGTAGAACACACATATACATACTCATCTCTCTCGTATACCTTATCTCAGTTACAAAATGATCTTTCATTTATACCGACCACAAAGAATGATCCTCCACTAGGTTGGCTAAGACCTATTACAATAAAAGATATAAACAATATGCTCAATCACCAATGCGATCCAAATAAAGTCAGCTAATACTTAGATAGGATCCAAATCTTCAACCTCAAACATGCTACACCATTTCCAATGAAGCACCAAGATTGCAACACATTACTCCATCAAGTTGGCTAGTACCCAAATGAAGAAACACCAACATGCTAACAAAATAGAAAATTTGATCACCTCAATCAATGAAGACCAATAGAATAATCATCATATAATCCAAGAAAATAAAAAAGAAACATGCATACCATCAAGAAACTTTGCATCATCTTGAATATTAAATCCAAACTCATCTTTAACTTTGATTAATAGCAGCACTAAAATACCAAATTCAGTCATAACAAAAGATAGATTGTTGTACTCTGAATCATGAACAACACTAGTTGTGAACACAATGATAAGGAAACATGCAATAACCATCTTTGCAACATCTCAAACACCATATCCAAATCATACGAAACCAAATACTCTTCCACTGTTCATAGGAACACTGTGACAGGTATGTGCAAGATCATGAGGGGCCAAACTATGCCCTTAAGTGGCAATGAAAAATCAGCAAATCAGGGTTAGTCAACTTGATGTGAAAATTTTAACTAGCTATCAACCTAATACCAAAAAGTTGTAAGAATAGAATCTGTAGGAAATTGAATGTAGTTTCTAAACTACTAGGCCTTTTCTAAAAAAAAATTAATATAATTGATGAAAAGTATAGATTTCAATACAACAGTACAAAAATTTCAGGAAAAAAAATAAGTAGGTGTATGTCTGACCACCTTAATCATGATCAAATGATAATATTTTTTTATAAGATTTTATATATAAGTAGTAGACTCATGCCCGGATGTGACGCATATTTTTTTGTAATCTTATTCTAAAAAAAAATTAATTATGAATTTTCTACTACAATATTTTTAAAATAAAAAAACTACCGTGTCCGACCACCTTAACTCATTCAAAACTTTACAAAATTCAATTTTTATTTATTTTTCCTTATAGTAGGTGAAGCATAGAATGTGACGCATTTTTCAGATTTCAAAAATGTTGTACCGTTTGAAAGTTATAGTCATTTTTCAATCAGTATATAAATCAACACTTTAAAGGTAACTCAATTAGAAAATAACTAATAATTACTTACTGAATTCAAAATTTGATAGCAATTATATCGATAGAAAGATGATAATCTCCTTAAAATACCCTTTTCATTTCATCAAATTCGGGTAAAAAAAATTTGTCAGCTACATGGTCGAAGTCTAGAACTCAGAGAACCAAGGGAAAAACATGTTTTTGTGACATTTGAAGAGTTGACTAGGTAGGTTTGGTGCACAAAGCAATACTGAGCCTAATCGAGTACCTGATTTCAAATCGGGTACCCAATTTTTTTGAGTACCCAAAAATCCCAGTAGAATTTTGAATTTTAAATTTTCCCTCCCCTTTCTCCCTCTTAATTTATTTCCAACCCCTTTCTCCCTCCAATTTCTCCATACTCCAATATATTATATATCAAAAATTATATATTAGATTATATATATATATATATATATATATATATTACATAATATCTATTATATATTAAATATTATATAATATACATTTTACATGAAATATTATATAATAAATATTAATATTAAATGTTACATTATACATCATATATTATATATTATTTTATATGTATTATATATTATTTATAAAATATTGTTGTATATATAATAAAATCAAGTATAGTATATATGTGTGTGTGTGTGTGTGTGTGTGTGTGTGTGTGTGTGTGTATAATGTATATATTATATATGACATATTAATACATAGGTTAATTACACCAATATAAGGCATCCAAAAGGTTTCCAAAGGGGTCATAGAGGGTTCCTAAGGGTCCTAAGGCTTGACAAAGTGTACTAGGACCCCTTAGGTCCTCGTGTAACCCACGACAACACATTAGAGCACTCAATTGTGTCCCAAGGGGTTGTCTGACACCTTGGGACACACTTTAGTGTTGAAATGTGTCAAAAGGGGTCATGGGGACTTCATCGGGGTCCTAGTACACCTTATCACATGTGAGGACCCCTAGGAAGTCCCCATGACCCCTTTTGACACATTTCAACACTTAAGTTTGTCCCAAGGGACCGTATGACCCCTTAGGACACACTTGAGTATTCTCATGTGTCGAAAGGGGTCAGCGGGACTTCCTACAGGTCCTTGTATGCCATATCACGCATTAGGACCCCTAGGAAGTCTCGATGACTCCTTTTGACACATTTCAACACTAAAGTGTGTCCCAAGGGGTCATATGACCCCTTATGACACACTTGAGAGTTCTAATGTGTCAAAAGGGGTCATGGGGACTTCCTAGGGGTCCTAAGACATGAAAAGGCATACTAGGAACCCTAGGAAGTCCCCATGACCCCTTTTGACACATTTCAACACTCAAGTGTATCCCAAGGGGTTGTATGACCCCTTAGGACACACTTGAGTGTTCTAATGTGTTGAAAGGGGTCATGGGCACTTCCTAGGGGTCCTAGTATGCCTTATCACATGTTAGGACCCCTAGGAAGTCCCGATGACCCCTTTTGACACATTTCAATAGTCAAGTGTGTCCCAAGGGGTCGATGAATCCTTAGGATAAACTTAAGAGTTCTATTGTGTCAAAAAGGGTCATGGGGACTTCCTAGGGGTCCTAACGAATGATAAGGCATCCTAGGACCCCTCGGAAGTCCCCATGACCCCTTTTGACACATTTCAACACTCAAGTGTGTCCCAAGGGATCGTATGACCCCTTAGGACACACTTGAGTGTTCTTATGTGTCAAAAAGGGTAATGGGGACTTCCTAGGCATCCTAGTACACCTCATCATGTGTTAAGACCCCTAAAAAGTCCCCATGACCCCTTTCAATACATTTCAACACTCAAGTGTGTCCCAAGGGGCAATATGACCCCTTAGGACACACTTGAGTGTTTTCATGTGTCAAATGGGGTCATGTGGACTTCCTAGGGGTCCTAGTACACCTTATCACATGTTAGGACCCCTAGGAAGTACAGATGATCCCTTTTGACACATTTCAAAACTCAAGTGTGTCCCAAAGAGTCGTATGACTGCTTAGGACACACTTGAGAGCTCTAATGTGTTGAAAGGGGTCATAGGGACTTCCTACGGGTCCTAGTATGCCTTATCACATGTTAGGACCCCTAGGAAGTCTTCATGACCCCTTTTGACCAATTTCAACACTCAAGTATGTCCCAAGGGGTCGTATGACCCATTATGACACACTTGAGAGTTCTAATATGTCAAAAGGGGTTATGGGGACTTCCTAGGGGTCCTAACACATGATAAGGGGTACTAGGACCCCTAGGAAGTCCCCATGACCCCTTTTGAAATAGTTCAACACTAAAGTGTGTTCCAAGGGGTCGTATGACCCCTTAGGACACACTTGAGTGTTCTAATGTGTTGAAAAGGGTCATGGGAACTTGCTAGGGGTCCTATTACACCTTATCACACATCAAGACCCCTAGGAAGTCTCGATGACCCCTTTTGACACATTTCAACACTCAAGTGTGTCCCAAGGGGTTGTATGACCCATTAGGACACACTTGAGTGTTCTACTATGTCGAAAGGGGTCATGGGGACTTCCTAAGGGTCCTAACGTGTGATAAGGTGTACTAGGACCCATAGGAAGTCACCATGACCTCTTTTGACACATTTTAATACTCAAGCATGTCCCAAGGGGTCGTATAATCCCTTAGGACACACTTGAGTGTTCTCATGTGTCAAAAAGGGTCATGGTGAGTTCTTAGGCATCCTAGTAAACCTTATCATGTGTTAGGACTCCTAGGAAGTACCGATGACCCCTTTTGACACATTTCAACACTCAAGTGTGTCCCAAGGGGTTGTATGACACCTTAGGATACACTTGAGAGTTCTAATGTGTCAAAAGGGGTCATGGGGACTCCCTAGGGGTCATAACATGTGATAAGGCATACTAAGACCCCTAGGAAGTCCCAATGACCCCTTTTGACACATTTGAACACATAATTGTGTCCCAAGGGGTCGTATGACACCATAGGAAACACTTGAGTGTTCTAACGTGTCGAAAGGGGTCATGGGCACTTGCTAGGGGTCCTAGTATGCCTTATCACATGTTAGGAACCCTAGGAAGTCTTGATGACCTATTTTGACACATTTTAACACTCAAGTGTGTCCCAAGAGGTCGTATGACCCCTTAGGACATACTTGAGAGTTCTAATGTGTCGAAAGAGGTCATGGGGACCTCCTAGGGGTCCAAACATGTGATAAGGTGTACTAGAACCCCTAGGAAGTCTCCATGACCCCTTTTGACACATTTCAACACTCAAGTGTGTCCTAAAGTGTCATACGACCCCTTCGGACACACCTGAGTGTTGAAATGTGTCAAAAGGCATCATCGATACTTTCTAGGGGTCCTAACATGTGATAAGGCGTACTAGGACCCCTAGGAAGTTCTCATTACCCCTTTTGACACATGAGAACCCTCAAGTGTGTCCTTAGAGATTATACAACCCATTGGGACACACTTGAGTGTTGAAATGTGTCAAAAGAGGTCATTGGACTTCCTAGGGGTCCTAGTACACCTTATCATGTGTTAAGACCCCTAGGAAGTGCCCATGACCCCTTTCAACACATTAGAACTCTCAAGTGTGTCCTAATGGGTCATACAACCCCTTGGGACACACTTGAGTGTTGAAATATGTGAAAAGTGGTCATTGAGACTTCCTAGGGGTCCTAACATGTGATAAGGCGTACTAGGACCCCTAGGAAGTGCCCATGACCCCTTTTGACACATTAGAACACTCAAAGTATGTTCTAAGGTGTCATACAACCCCTTGGGACACACTTGAGTGTTGAAATGTGTCAAAAGGGGTCATGGGGACTTCCTAGGGGTCCTAGTACGCCTTATCACTTGTTAGGACCCCTAGGAAGTCCCCATGATCCCTTTTGACATATTAGAACTCTCAAGTGTTTCACAAAGGGTCATACGACCCCTTGGGACACACTTGAGTGTTGAAAAGTGTCAAAAGGGGTCATGAAGACTTCCAAGGGGTGCTAACACATGATAAGGTGTACTATGACCCCTAGGAAGTCCCCATGACCCCTTTCAACACATTAGAACTCTCAAGTGTGTCGTAAGGGGTCATAGGACTCCTTGGGACACACTTGAGTGTTGAAATGTGTCAAAAGGGATCATCGGTACTTCCTAGGGGTCCTAACATGTGATAAGGCCTACTAGGACCCCTTGGAAGTGCACAAGACCCCTTTTGACACATTAAAACACTCAAATGTGTCCTAAGAGGTCATATGACCGCTTGGGACACACTTGAGTGTTGAAATATGTTGAAAGGGGTCATGGGGACTTCCTAGGGGTCCTAACGCATGATAAGGCGTACTAGGACCCCTAGGAAGTCCCCATGACCCCTTTTGACACATTAGAACACTCAAGTGTGTCCTAAGGAGTAGTATGACTCCTTAGGACACACTTGAGTGTTCTAATGTGTTGAAAGGGGTCACAGAGACTTCCTAGGGGTCCTTGTACACCTTATCACATGTTAGGACCCCTAGGAAGTCTCGATGACCCCTTTTGACATATTTCAACACTCAACTATGTCGCAAGGAGTCGTATGACCTGTTAGGACACACTTGAGAGTTCTAATGTGTTAAAATGGGTCATGGGGACTTCCTAAGGGTGTAACACGTGATAAGGCATACTAGGACCCCTAAGAAGTGCCCATGACCTCTTTTGACACATTTTAACACTAAAGTGTTTTCCAAGGGGTCGTATAATCCCCTAGGACACACTTGAGCATTCTCATGTGTCAAAATGGGTCATGGGGACTTCCAAGGGGTCCTAGTACACCTTATCAAGTGTTAGGACTCCTAGGAAGTACCAATGACCCCTTTTGACACATTTCACACTCAAGTTTGTCCCAAGGGGTCATATAACACCTTAGGACACACTTGAGAGTTCTAATGTGTTGAAAGGGGCCATGGGGACTTCCTAGGGGTCCTAGTATGCCTTATCATGCATTAGGATCCCTAAGAAGTCTTCATGACCCCTTTTGACACATTTTAACACTCAATTTTTTCCCAAGGGGTTGTATGACCCCTTATGACACACTTGAGAGTTATAATATGTCAAAAGGGGTCATGGGGACTTCCTAGGGGTCCTAACATATGATAAGGAATACTAGGACCCCTAGGAAGTCCTTGTGACCACACTTCCTAGGGGTCCTAGTATGCCCTTATCACATGTTAAGACCCCTAGGAAGTCCCGATGACCCATTTTGACACATTTCAATGCTCAAGTGTGTCCCAAGGGGTCGTACGACTCCTTAGGACACACTTGAGTGTTGAAATGTGTCGAAAGGGGTCATCAGGACTTCCTAGGGGTCCTAACATGTGATAAGGCATACTAGGACCTGTAGGAAGTCCCCATGACCCCTTTTGACACATTTCAACACTCAAGTGTGTCCTAAGGTGTCATACGACTCCTTGGGACACACTTGAGTGTTTAAATGTGTCAAAAGGGGTCATTGGTACTTCCTAAGGGTCCTAACAAGTGATAAGGCATACTAGGACCTCTAGGAAGTCCCCAGAACCTTTTTGACACATGAGAACACTCTTGTGTGACCTAAGAGATTATATGACCCCCATGGGACAGACTTGAGTGTTGAAATGTGTCAAAAGAGATCATGAGGACTTCCTAGGGGGTCCTAGTACATCTTATCATGTGTTAGGACCCCTAGGAGATCTCCATGACCCCTTTTAACCACATTAGAACTCTCAAGTGTGTCCTAAGGGGTCATACAACCCCTTGGGACACACTTAAGTGTTGAAATGTGTCAAAAGGGGTCATCGGGACTTCCTAGGGGTCCTAACATGTGATAAGGCATACTAGGACCCCTAAGAAGTCCCCCATGACCCCTTTTAACACATTAAAACTCTCAACTATGTCCTAAGGGGTCATACAACTGCTTAGGACATAGTTGAGAGTTCTAATGTGTTGAAAGGGGTCATGGGGTCTTCCTAGGGGTCCTAGTACGCCTTATCATGTGTTAGGACCCCTAGGAAGTCTTCATGACCCCTTTTGACACATTTCAACACTCAAGTGTGTCCCAAGGGGTTGTATGACTCCTTATGACACACTTGAGAGTTCTAATATGTCAAAAGGGGGTCATGGGGACTTCCTAGGGGTACTAGTATGCTTTATCATGTGTTAGGACCCTTAGGAAGTTCCCATGACCCGTATTGACACATTGAAATGCTCAAGTGTGTTCCTAAGGGGTCCTATGACCCCTTCAAACACATTTTTGCATTCAAATGCTTTAAAAGGGGTCATGAGGACTTCCTAGGGGTCCTAGTATGCCTTATCATGAGCTAAGACTCCTAGGAAGTCCCATGACCCCTTTTGACACATTTGAACCCTTAAGTGTGTCTTAAGGGGTCCTACGACCCCTTGTGGACACACTTGAGGGTTAAAATGTGTCAAAAGGGGTCATGGGGACTTCCTAGGGGTCCACCGCTTAGGACATACTTGAGGGTTCTAATGTGTCAAAAGGGGGTCATGGGGACTTCCTAGGGCTCCTAGTATGCCTTATCATGAGTTAGGACCCCTAGGAAGTCCCCATGACCCTATTTGACACATTAGAACCCTCAAGTGTGTTCCAAGGTGTTGTCGGGACCCTTTCAAACACACTTGAGGGTTCAAATGTGTCAAAAGGGGTCATGGGGACTTTCTAGGGTTCCACCTCTTAGGACACACTTGAGGCTTCTAATGTGTCAAAAGGGGTCATGCGGACTTCCTAGGGCTCCTAGTAGACCTTAACACATGTGAGGACCCTTAGGAACTCCCCATGACCCATTTTCACACATTAGTACCCTCAAGTGTGTCCTAAGGGGTCATAGGAACCCTTCGGACACACTTGAGGGTTTAGATGTCAAAAGGGGTCATGGGGACTTCATAGGGGGTCCTAATATGCTTTATCACATGGTAGGACCCCTAGGAATTCCCCATGACCCCTTTTGACACATTGAAATGCCTCGAGCGCTACCACCCCATCGGACACACTCAAGCATTCCAATGTGTCAAAAGGGGGTCATGGAGACTTCCTAGGGGTCCTAATGCGTGATAAGGCATACTAAGATCCCTAGGAAGTCCCCATGAACCATTTTGACATATTTAAACCTCAAGTGTATCCAAAGAGGTCCTATGACCTCTTAGGACACACTTGAGGGTTCTAATGTGTCCAAAGGAGTCATGGGGACTTCCTAGGGGGTCCTAACGAATGATAAGGTGTACTAGAACCCCTACGAATTCCCCATGACCCCTTTTGACACATTTTTACCCTCAAGTCTATTCGAAGGGGGTCATACAACCCCTTCAGACACACTTGATGGTTCTAATGTGTCAAAAGGGGGTCATGGGGACTTTCTAGTGGTCCTAGTATGCCTTATCACGTGTTATGACCCCCTAGGAAGTCCCCATGACCCCTTTCGAAACATTGGAATGCTCGAGTGTGTCCCAAAGAGGTCCTATGACCTCTTTGAACACACTCAAGCATTCGAATGTTTCAAAAGGGGGTCATGGGGACTTCCTAGGGGTCCTAACGCATGATAAAGCATACTAGGACCCCTAGGAAGTCTTGGTAACCCCTTTCAACATAGAATTTAAATATTACGATCTATAAAGTTTATATATATATAAATATATATATATATATATATATATATATATATATATATATATATATATATATATATATATATATATATATATATATATATATATATATATATATATATATATATATATATATAATTTGTACATATATTTATATAATATAAACATTAAATATATATTAATATATAAAATATTATAATATAAAATATATAAATTAATATATAAATTATATATATAATACATATTTAAACATTATATATAAAAGTTTAATTTTTTCATTTACTCCTGCCATTTTTTTAACTCAAAAATATCGGCTACAAATCGGGTACCTACTTAGGACACATTTGAGAGTTCTAATAAGGCATACTAGGACCCCTAGGAAGTCTCCATGACCCCTTTTGGACACATTTCAACACTCAAGTGTGTCCTAAGGTGTCATACAACCCCTTGGGACACACTTGAGTGTTGAAATGTGTCAAAAGGGGTCATCGATACTTCCTAGGGGTCCTAACAAGTGATAAGGGCATACTAGGATCCCTAGGAAGTTCCCTAGAACCCTTTTGACACATGAGAACACTCAGTGTGACCTAAGAGATTATACGACCCCATTGGGACACACTTGAGTGTTGAAATGTGTCAAAAGAGGTCATGAGGACTTCCTAGGGGTCCTAGTACATATTATCACCCGTTAGGACCCCTAGGAGGTCTCCATGACCCCTTTCGACACATTAGAACTCTCAAGTGTGTCCTAAGGGGTCATACGGACCCCTTGGGACACACTTAAGTGTTGAAATGTGTCAAAAGGGGTCATCGGGACTTCCTAGGGGTCCTAACATGTGATAAGGTGTACTAGGACCCCTAGGAAGTCCCCATACCCCTTTCGACACATTAGAACTCTCAACTGTGTCCTAAGAGGTCATATGACCCCTTAGGACACAGTTGAGAGTTCTAATGTGTTGAAAGGGGTCAATGGGGTCTTCCTAGGGGTCCTAGTATGCCCTTATCATGTGTTAGGACCCCTACAAAGTCTTCATGACCCCTTTTGACACATTTGAACACTCAAGTGTGTCCCAAGGGGTTGTATGACTCTTTATGAAACACTTGAGAGTTTTAATATGTCAAAAGGGGTCATGGGGACTTCCTAGGGGTACTAGTATGCCTTATCATGCGTTAGGACCCCTAGGAAGTTCCCATGACCCCTATTGACACATTAGAATTCTCAAGTGTGTCCTAAGGGGTCCTACGACCCCTTCAGACACATTTGTGCATTCAAATGTTTTAAAAGGGGTCATGAGGACTTCTTAGGGGTCCTAGTATGCCTTACCATGTGCTAAGACTCCTAGGAAGTCCCCCATGACCTCTTTTCACATATTAGAACCCTTAAGTGTGTCCTAAGGGGTCTTACGACCCCTTCGGACACACTTGAGGGTTCAAATGTTTCAAAAGGGGTCATGGGGACTTCCTAGGGGTCCACCCCTTAGGACACACTTGAGGGTTCTAATGTGTCAAAAGGGGTCATGGGGGACTTCCCAGGGCTCCTAGTATGCCTTATCATGTGTTAGGACCCCTAGAAAGTCCCCATGACTCTATTTGACACATTAGAACCCTCAAGTGTGTTCCAAGGGGTCATAGGACCCCTTCAGACACACTTGAGGGTTCAAATGTGTAAAAAGGGGTCATGGGGGACTTTCTAGGGTTCCACCCCTTAGGACACACCTGAGGCTTCTAATGTGTCAAAAGGGGTCATGGGGACTTCCTAGGGGTCCTAGTAGACCTTATCACATGTGAGGACCCCTAGGAAGTCCCCATAACCCCCTTTTGACACATTAGTACCCTCAAGTGTGTCCTAAGGGTTCGTAGGAACCCTTTGGGACACACTTGAGAGTTCAGATGTGTCAAAAGGGGTCATGGGGACTTCATAGGGGTCCTAATATGCTTTATCACATGGTAGAGGACCCCTAGGAAGTCCCCATGACCCCTTTTGACACATTGAAATGCTCGAGTGCTACCACCTCTATCGGACACACTTGAGCATTCCAATGTGTTAAAAGGGGTTATGGGGACTTCCTAGGGGTCCTAACGCATGATAAGGCATACTAGGACCCCTAGGAATTCCCCATGAACCATTTTGACATATTTAAACCCTCAAGTGTGTCCAAAGAGGTCCTACAACCTCTTAGGACACACTTTAGGGTTTCTAATGTGTCCAAAGGAGTCATGGGGGACTTCCTAGGGGTCCTAAGCGCATGGTAAGGCATACTAGGACCCCTACGAACTCCCCATGACCCCTTTTGACACATTTTTTACCCTCAAGTGTGTCCGAAGGGGTCCTACAAACCCCTTCAGACACACTTGAGGGTTCCAATGTGTTAAAAGGGGTCATGGGGACTTTCTAGTGTTTCTAGTATGCCTTATCACACTGTTAGGACCCCTAGGAAAGTCCCCATGACCCTTTTGAAATGTTGGAATGCTTGAGTGTGTCTGAAGAGGTCATGGGGACTTCCTAGGGGTCCTAACGCGTGATAAGGTGTACTAGGACCCCTAGGAAGTCTCAGTAACCCCTTTCAACATAGAATTTAAATATTATGATCTATAAAGTTTATATATTAATATATATATATATATATATATATTATATATATATATATATATATAATATATATATATTATATATATATATATATATATATATTATTAATATGTATTATAGATATAATTATATATTAAAATATTTATATATAAAATTTATTTATAATATTATAGTTATATATATATATATGATATTCTTATATAAAATATATTTTAATATATAATTATATCTATAATACATATTAAAATATATATAATACACACACACACACACACACACACACACATATAAAATTTGTACATATAAATATAATATTAGTTTGTTAAATATATTTTTATACAATACAGATTAATATATAAAAAATAGATTAATATAAAATATTATACTATAAAATATATATGACATACAATTTAAATATTCTAAGATATTATAATATAAAATATTTTAATATAAAATATATATCAATATATAATATATATTAAAATATTTACATAATACCCCTTAATACCCTTTAAAACTTTATATATATATATAAATATATATATATATATATATATATATATATATATATATAATATATATATATATATATAAATTTGTACATATATTTATATAATATAAATGTTAAATATAATTATATACAATACATATTAATATATAAAAAAATATATTAATTTATAAAATATTATAATATAAAAATATATATGACATACAATTTAAAACCCTTAAGATATTATAATATAAAATATATAAATTAATATATAATTATATATATATAATACATATTTAAACATTATATATAAAAGTTCAATTTTTTTCATTTACTTTGGCCATTTTTTCAACTCAGAAATATCGGGTACAAATCGGGTACCCAATTAGGCTTGTGCTTTGGTGTCAGGGTTTGCCCTAGGGTGTACTGACACCCAGGCCTACTAAAAAGTCAACATACATTTTCATGCGCTTTTGGACGAGTGGAAAAGTAGATTTTTTTACATTATCACTTTTTGGCCCCTCATGATCTTGCACATACCCTAACACAAACATCCAACACAACTCGTATATTCCTCATTCAAATTGTCCTGCCAACCTCTGCGAACCTCTGTTGATCATCTACAAACACCCCTAAATAATAACTCACGATCGTAACATTATATCTTCAACATAGCACCTGATCAAATGAAATCCTACATACTCAACACACGAAACATATTATCTAAAACAACAACTAGTATGTTGACATCAATGACAAAACATTAATGTCAGCACACTAAAATCCAAAACTTTGATATCTCAATTTTTTTTTAACAATCTCCCCTTTGGCATTGATGGAGACATATGAAGTGGAAAATTTATCAATACACACAGACATCAATATATCCACCTGATCACTCTAAATATTCAACTTCAAACTTCAAAGCTCTCAACACAAGCTGATTTTCTCTATTTTTCACACAATGTTTCCCCCCTTTGACATCAATGGAAAAGGACCAAAGATATCAAAAATACCAAACCAAGAAATATCCATAAGACTGTTTCTCCTAAGGAGTAGTCCCAATTCTCATCAATCCAAAAAAAAAATGTTTTGATAGATTCTCTGGACTAATGTTATCCTTAGCATCATTAGCTTTGTTTTCGGAGGGGCTATCACCCCAAGACTTTCCTTGGGATATTCAAAGTATCCTTTGGAAAAGGCTTTGTAAATATATATGCAATATATTCCTTAGAAGGCACAAATTCCATATTTACTTTGTTTTCATTAACTTTAACCCTCAAGACATGATACTTAATAGAAATACGCTTTATTTTTAATGCAAAACAAGACTCTTTGAGATATTTATAGCACTAGAGTTATCATAGTGAACAAAAATTGGTTCATGAATGTTTATCCTTATGTCCTTCAACATTTTCTTCATCCAAATAGATTAATTATAGTTAATTGTAGTAGCAACATACTTAGCTTCAACAATAAATTGAGAAATACAATCCTTCTTCTTACTAGTCCAAAAAACTAGTTTCTTACCAAAAAAGAATGTACATCCACTAGTACTTTTTCTATCATCCATATTACTTGCCCAATCAACATCAATGTATGAACATAGAGTGAATTCATCATGTTTTTCATACCATAATCCATATTCAACCATACCCTTCAAGTATCTGAAAATTCTTCTTACAACAACCATATGAGATTCCTTCGGTTCAACTAAAATATTGCAATAATTCTAATAGAATTTGATACGTATGGTCTAGAGTTGTTAGATATTTTAGTCCACCAATCATAGATCTGTACAATTTTTTATTAACATAAGGGGAATCATCATCCTTAGTCAACTTGAAACTAGTAACCATAGGGGTTCCTACCGGTTTTGAATCTTCCATACCAAATTTCTTCATAGTTCTCTGGCATACCTAGATTGAGTAATAAAAATTCCTTTATCTAACTATGTAATTTACAATCCAATAAAGAATTTTATTTCACCTATCATCGACATCTCAAATTATTTTTGTATTTCATCAAAAAAAACCTCTATTCAACTCATCATTTTCCCCAAATATGATATCATCAACAAATACTTTAGCAATCAAGACACTATCATCAATTATTTTGAAATATAAGTTACTATCTATGGTTCCCTTTGCTAAAACCAATCTTTGACAAATACCTATCCAGTCCTAGAAAACTAGGCTCTAGGAGCTTGCATTAATCCATATAAGGCTTTATGAAATTTACAAACCATATCTCCTTCTTTGGTTAGAGTAAAACCATCAGGCTGCCCCAATATAAAAATCTTCCTCTAGATCACAATTTAAGAATGTAGATTTAACATCCATATGATAAACCTTAAATTTTCTATAAGATGCATATGCAAGAAGTAGTCTAAAAGCTTCAAGTCTAGCTACAAGAGAAAAAGTCTTATTAAAATCAATACCTTCCATTTATGAATATCCTTTGCATACCACTTTGTTTTGAACCACTTTACCATCTTCATTTAGCTTGTTTCTAAATACCCATTTAGTATCGATCAGATTTTTTCAATAGGTTTGGGAACAAGAATCCAAGTCTTGTTATTTTCAATTTGATCAAGTTTATCTTTTATTTCTTTCATCCAAATCTCATCAATACATGCTTCTTTAACATCTTTAGTCTCAAATTCAGATAGAAAACATGTTTCATCTCTAGCAATTCTTCATCTAGTCTAAACACCTATATTATTATCACCAATAATGACATTCTCGGATTGATTATCCCTTACATACCTTGGAGCTTTCAGTGTAGGTTGTGTAGAAGACCCTTCGGTGTTAATATTCACTTCATTTTCTTTTGGTTCTTTCTTCTCTTTTGGTCCATCCTAATTATGGTTATGTACTTCCACAATCTTATTGTCTTCTTCACTCATGTCATACCTGTAGGTTCTTTCTAATCTCTTCTCATTCTCATCAACTCTAACATTTGCACTTTCAAAAATATTCTTTAGTCTATAGTTATAACATTTATATGCCTTGATGTTATAACATTCCAATAACTTTCAATAATCTTATTTAGTCTATAGTTATAACATTCCAATATCTTCATCCCTCTTAATGTAGCATTTACTTCCAAAAATTCTAAAATATTTCACTATAGGAATATGACCATACCAAATTTTATAAGGATTCTTAACAATTCCTTGCTTAATCTATACCTAGTTCAAAGTAGACACTGTGATGTACACTACTTCTCTCCAATAATCTCTAAGTAACTTTTCCTTCAATCATCATTGTCCTAGTTGTGTCTAGGATAGTCTTGTTCCTTCACTTAACAACACCATTTTTTTGTGTGGTTCATAGAGCAGAAGTCTATCTTTTTATCCCATAGTCTTCACAAAATGCATAAAACTTAGCACATTTAAATTCTCCACCTTTGTTTTATCTTAGGAACTTGAATATTCTTCTAAATTCTATCTCCACTAGTATCTTGAATATCTGAAATTTCCAAAAAGCTTTTGATTTCTCCTTAAAAAATGTAACCCACATCATCGACCTTGAATAGTCATAAAAAAATAGCATAAAGTATCTATCACCAAAATAACTTCTTATCTTAGTGGGACCACATATATTTGTATGCACTAAATATAAAAGTCCATTTGAATAATATGTCTTATTCTTGAAAGTAGATCTAGTTAGCTTTCCCAATTGACATTATTTGCACATATTTTTAGGCTTTAAATCAGTTTAGGTAAATCTCTCACAATATGAATAGTGCTAATTTTCACCATATTATCAAAGTTCATATCACAAAGTCTTCTACACCATAACCAACTATCATCAATCTTAGCAATAAAACACTTATTCTCAATAGTTCTCAAAATAAATAGATTACCAACAGTCTATGTACCTCATGCAATAAGCTTTCATTTTCTTCCAATGATCTTGCATATTCCATCCATAAATCCCAATTTGTAACCTTGATCCAATAGTTGTCCAATACTCAACAAGTTATAACTTAGACCTTCAACATACAAGAAATCATTAGTACTATTTTTACCATCAAGAGTAATAGGTCCTTTTCCTTTAATAAAACAAGGATCATTGGTACCGAATTTAACAAAACCTTGATCCTAGTTTTCAAGTTTCACAAACTTATCTTTATCACCAATCATATGATGTGAGCATCCACTATCAATGACCCATTCATCTCTTTTAAAAACTCGTGAAACCAATGCCTTTCCTTCATTAGGATTATCTTCTTTAATAGCAATAAATAAAATTTCTTCTTCACTAGCAACAAATTCATCATCACTTACACCTTCCTTAGTAGTATAAAAAATTTTATGACCCTTAGAGTGATATTTCATAGATTTATCTCTATCATCCTTGTAATTTTTATTCCAACATCTAGATGAAATATGACCAATCTTATTACAATTGAAACATTTCAAAGGTAATCTTCCTTCATACTTACCAGAGCCCTTAGGTAGTTTTCTTTCAATCAAGGCTTCACGTTCATCAATATTCCTTTCTTCTTCCATGATTTCTTCCCATTCCTTAGTATAATGTTTGAATTTAATCTTTGTAGAGCTTTCTTGTAGGACACCTCCATTTTCCTCATCTTGGTAAGAACACTCTGGTAAGCGCTATTGTTATTTCTTGCAAAACTTTCCATATATTTTATGTGAAGTTAGTAGATATCTTGACTGTAGTTCATCAATTTAATTAGAATAGATTTCATCTTCAAATGAATTCATGGAATACGTTAAATTAAGACATAGTTTTGAAGTAATATTACCTTTAGTTAACTATTGAGATATTAGTACATGAAGGTGTATACCTATGCTTCCATGATAGAATTAATATTACTCTAAGATGCTTGGAAATTCCATTTAAAACTAAAATAAGGGAGCTTACATGGATTAGATTATTGCCCTAATGAAAAATAGAATGAGTCGAATTAACTAACATAGTTTTGAGACATTTTAAAATAAAGGCAATCAATGATAATTAGCAAGTGAATAGTAAACCTAATAGAATCTTTAAGTTATGTGACAACATTATATGTTATGGTGCTTGAACTTAGGAATGGATGATGCACATGCATAGATGGTTTGTAATGATATCTAGAAGTGTAAAATTTATGTTAGAGTGATAGGTGCACACATCAAAATATAAATTTAGGAAGGCTTCAAATAAAAGTAAATTTTTGTGATAGAATTGAGCTATGCAATTTAATTGGCCCCTACCATTCTCCCTCTATGTCAGACACTTTTGTGGATAAGGTTGGGAAACCGTTAGTCTTTTAGCCTTGTTGAGCCCTACTAGAACATATTACCTTGGTGAGTATCCTTGTAATGTGATTATGTAGACCACTTCATACAAAATAATGAATTGTACAACAATAGTGTTGATGATTTGATTTCACTAGCATAACCAAGACTTAGTTAAGCTTAAGGAAGTATGGAAACCTAATGAGTTGTCATGTCCACACTATTAATCAGTCTGATTAGTGAGATTGTAGATTAAAAGACCTTATAGGATCAACAATTAATTATGAGATGGATTAGAAATGACCTTGAATTAACCATCTTCGTGAAACATACTAGAAAATTAATAAAGAAGGAATCCATGGAAAAATTGTATTATGGGGCGATTGCATATTAAGTGTAGTGGTGAGTATGTTGTTAGGATCAATGTTTAACATGGTTTAAGGACCGTCTTGTTTTAAGATAGCATTGTGTAATCTAGGATCTAAACCTGTTGATTTTGTACCATGTGTTAAATTAGGATATTGTTATTACAATACAATACATTCTGACATGATTTGATAAAAGGCACTAGTGCATTGGTATTGCATTTTACTTGGGCTGTATTTTGCTAGCTCATAGTTATGATCTAAATGAAATGATAAAGAACGAAGAGCTTGAATCATATATTGGTATATGGGGCTTGTTCTAGATTAATTGAGGTAATTTAAATAAATGGAATTGAGATATGCTTTAGAAATAGAGAATATAAATGAATATGGTCTATTAGGAATTGAGTTATGAAACCTGGTTAGGAGATATTTTTAATTACTATATATATATATATATATATATATATATATATATATATATATATATATATATATATATATATATATATATATATATATATATATATATATATATATATATATATAGATCAATTTTGGATTTGGAGAAATGTGGATTTAAATATGTGAATGAGGTGATGTGGTATGTAGACGTAATTGATGTATATGTACAAATGGGTTCATATGGTGCTTTACTTGGATTATATATGCATTCTTGGAATTACTGATATTATTTTTAGTGTGTGAGTGTGCAGGGATTAAACCATGGAATTTAAGGGGAATGAAGCCAACATGTGTATATTATCTCTATGACACCAAGGTCGTGTCCCCAAAGAGATACAAGGCCTTCTTGTGACATAATTTATTTTGTAAAGTATGTGGGTGTGAATGTATTTAAGTTGGTTTATTTTATTAAGTTGTTTAGTGGAAGTGCCAAGTGTAATTGTGAATGTGTTGTGGTGTCAATTGACATGTGTTTGTATTTTGAGTTGGAAATGGACCTCATGGAGTAAATGCATGTCACCATCTAATCCTAGTATAGTTTGTCTTCCCCACACCTTTGCTTTGGTTAGGGCACCCATGAGTAGTCACATCCTCTCTATTTTCGAATTTTGCCTTGGGATGGGTTTTGAAGGGTCAAATTGACCCCTAGGGAGTTATTTTATACAAAAATAGAAGGCCCATGGGTTATACCTATGGGTAAGGGTCCCTTTTAACCATAGGACACCCTAGAGCCACCTTGGGAAGCCCTCCAAAAGTGGGCTTTTTTCAAATGTCGAAAATCAAACTCACATGGGGAAACTTCATGAGTCAAAAAGCTTCCAACTCTCTTCCCCATTCACCTTTTTACAGTCCCACTTTAGGAAAGTTGGAAGGTTTTGGGTAGGTCACCCAATGGGAAGCTCACAACTCTTCCAAGGGCATGGGAGAGTGTGAGAGGTTTTTTTTTTAGTGGAAAACTTGGATTGTGTTGCCTAATCACCCACTCTCCAACTTTGGAGACAATCTAGGAGCTTGGAGAAAGTAAGGGAAGAAAGGGAAGACACACTTCATCTATTTACCATTACTTCAAGTGAAGGTAGGTGCACCTCAACCTCCATTAATGGAGTTTATGCAATTTATGAGTTCATATGAGTGGGAAGGTATTCTAGTTTGTATGTGTGTTGTGAGTTGTTGTTATGCTTTGTGTGAGTCCTTGAGTTCATTTATGAGAGTATTGTGTGGGCAAGTATTTGAATTTCTTATGTTGTAGAGATATATGTGTATGTCATGTGGGCAAGTGATGAGCATGGTTGTTTTTTCTTAAAGTTCTTATTTCCCTTTTGTTGAGTGAGTCTTAGTAGATCCTTGTTTGTGAAAGGCCATGTAAGAAAAGTTTTTGTTGCAAATCCTTGTGTGAAGGTTAGAATGACATATATGTTGTGGTCTTATGAAATAATGTCATGTGTGTAATATTTGAAGGTTGTATTGGTGTTCCCTGTTGGCTTGTTTTCCCCTTGCTCGGGGGTTGGCTAGGGCATACAAAGGCCTCATGATGCCATATGGTAGGGTGGAGAGCACCCATGGTTATGCTATTTTTTTTGGATATGCAGGTTATGGTGTCTTCATGTATTGAAAGCATGCTAAAAAAATTATGGAATCCCATGTGATGCAATCCCTCTTGAAGAAATGTGAATGTGGGAAAGAAATGATGTGTTTTCTCATTTTTGTATCTTTAACAAAATGTATATATCATAGCCCTTAAAGAAAAGAGGCATTGTATGGATGTTTTCACTTTTGTTTGTAGTTGTAACTTTACCTTATGGTTAATATCTTTCAAGAAATTTTATATATGCATGTACTCTAACCTAAGGATAAAGAAGATTTTAGTCCTGTATACTATTGTTGTAACATTTGTATGAAGAGTAAAGAGTTTTAGTGAGTTTAACTAAACATTGTTTGTTATTAAAAAAAAAAATTGTGTTCATGTCCAGCAAAAATCTGGGCATGACATTTCTCCCTGGTCATACTTGGTCACACTTTCTTTCAATGCAATCTCAACCTCCACAATCTCCTCAATAAGTATAGTTATCTCATAGGCATAGACTCTTCCTATCAAATCTTCTCTTGAAATAGGTCTTATAGTTCTCAATTCTTCAATAGAAACAACTTTCTCACTATAAAATGCATGAAAAGATCTCATAATCTTCTCAACAACTTCATTGTCTTCCAAGGTACCACTAGCACATCTGATTTCATAGACTAGATCATTCACTCTCTACAAATAAACTAAGGAAGATTATTCTTCATTCATCTTCATATCATCATATCTTTATTTTAGTCCCCACAACTTATCTTGTTTAACATAAGTACCACCTCCATAAATAGTTTCTAACGATGACCTAAAACTGATTGAATATCTAGATGAACTGAAGGAACAGTGATTAGAGATCATCGAGATACTAAAGTGATACGTAAGATGATTAAATCAGTCAATATGTTGTCATTGATGTCAACTAGTTTTGACTATACTTATCATGATAGTTAAAAACTTCTGAATATCCGTAGAAGGAAGAAAAGATGAAGAAATGAGATATCTACATAAGAAAAAAAAAGATATGACAGATAAGGATAAGGTATACATTGGGTAACTTATTGATGAGTCTATGGCTTTATATTGTTGACTTGGACATGTTACATTAATCCATTATGAAGAAAAGATTTGAATTGAACAAGTTAATGTGGTTGGCAATTGAATAATTTTGTATACACTGAGCTAGTGCAGTGTATACTGAGTTAGTTATCACCAACACATTCAGTATTAACCGAGTATGGATGAAAACTTTAAATGCTAAGAACAACTGACTAAAATTGATGAGCTAGAAATTGTTATGATTTCAAGGTAATAGATGAAGTTTTTTATAAGATCCATGGCTGACATAATTCAGAGATGATCTAAAGGATGAGATTGAAACATGTTATTGACACATCTACCAAGGAAGGTTTAAGCGACAAAATGGAAGAAGGAGATTAAGAGGAAAGATCTAATGGTTGATATGAAAGTGGTTTACTTATCTATTTAAGAGACATGATTTTCATTGTTGAAACATGTCAGATGAATAGAGAATGCAAAAGATTTTGCGTGAAGACTTTATTCATGCATTCCTGATCAAACTGGTTATAGACATAACCGAGTTGTAGGCATTACTGAGCGTCAGAGAACTATACACCGAGTAAAGTAAGTTGGGGAAATATTGAGGACGTGAATTGATTAATGATCAAATGAGTTTTATGAGCTTATCATAGATCTGAATATTTGTAATTGAGTTTTATTTGAATCAAATCAGAACTGTATCAGTTTAACCATTGATTCAACAAAATATCTTTACCAAGTGGACCTAATAGTCTTTTTGTATTACCATATGACATTCCTTGAATGTTAATTGTTATCTTGTTGACCCCATAGTGAATGTTGCTCAAGAGTTAATGGTTAGTGATAAATCCTCTAACCAGGTCACACCTAACAGTGTGCATTGTAACCTTTAACAAGGTTGGCTCCTAACCAAGCTCACTTCAGAAGAGTAAAATATTTTGCGTTACTGGTCCCAGTGGTTTTTCCCTTAGCAGGGTTTCCATGTTAAATTATTGTGTTATGTGTTATTTGATATGATTTATTTTCTATCATACTTTACATACTGCATAGTTGATTTAATTGGTAATCACAGTTTGGATAATTACTGGTATTCGATAAATGAACAAACAGATTGATATTTTATCTTACCAAGTTGTTTATATTATTGAAAAAGTTTTGAAAAGTACATCTGAGAGATTGGGACTGTAGGATAATTGATTTCACTAATTCACCCCCCACTCTTAGTTATTCTAACAATTGGTATCAGAGCATATTGGTTGCTTAGAGTAAAGTTTCAAGGACTTAAGCAAAAGATCACAAGATATATAAGAGGGAAGTGCCTAAGCTGAACAAAGATAACTTCTCGACATGGAAAAGTAGGATGGGGCTTGATCACATATCTGGAATTGGAGAATCTTCTATTGCACTACTAGACAATGGCTACATACAACTGAATATTGGACCTTTGACAATTGATCAGTTAAGAGAAAAACATGAACACAACATAACCATGATAGAGATTTGTGTTTCTCTATCTGATGCTGAATTTGAAGATGTCAAAACATGCACTACAACGAAGGAAATGTGGGACAAACTTGCACTAGTTTATGGTGGAGATGTAAATGTAATGAGAACCTGAGCTGAAAGTTTAAGAGGTAGATTTGATGACATGAAAATGAAAGAAGGTGATAACATCACACAATACTCTAACCAAATCAAAGAGGTGGTCAATGCTATCCAAGGAGTAGGAGGTATTATTTCTGAAGATACTATTGTAAGTAAAATACTAAGAACCTTGCTGCCTATATATGCAATTAGAATATCTGGAATTCATGAAATGAGGTCTACACCTAATAGTACTCTTACCCTTGATAGTCTAATTGGCAAGCTGACTACTTTTGAGATGAATAATTAGGACAATAGTGTTGTACCGAGTGTTGAGTCTCCTTTTATGTCTTCCCTGAAGATTAGTAAATCTAGCAGTAAGCATAACATAAAGAATGAAAGTGACAGTGACAATGAAGATGAGATTGATGAGCTTGAAGCACTTATGACCTGAAGACTTCAGAAAGGTAAAGGAAGGTATAAGGGAAAGTTACCTTTAGCTTGTTTTAATTGTAAAGAGATTGGCCATATTGCTACTAGATGTTGTAATAGGAAAGAAGAAGATAAAGACAATGATCAATCTGGTGATGGAAAGTTTGGCAGAAGAGATAACAGAGGAAACCAACACTATGATAGAAGAAACAATTGAGATTACAAAGAAAAAGGAAAGAAGTCATTTACCTTGTTGGAGAAGATGAGAATGGCACTGACACCAACACCAACACTGATGATGAAATTGAAGTGGTATTTGTTGTAATGAAAGATGATTCAGAAGAATAGGAAAGGTATGTAGAAACAACCCTGATTTCTAAAGTTAGCAAGAATGATGCTTGGATCATTGATAGTGGTTGCACACATCACATGACTGGTGATAAAGATAAATTTGAATACCTTGAACACTACAATGGAGGATCAGTCAAAATGGGAAATGATACACCTTGTCAAGTGAAAGGAAAAGGATCCATCTTATTGAATGATAGGATTAGATGTGATAATGCATACTGGGTAAATGGACTTAACTAAAATTTGTTGAGTGTAGCACATCTAAATAACTTAGGTCACTAAGTTGCATTTGAAAGTAAGAAGGTGAAAATCTATGATGAAAATGGAAAATTGGTCGGTACTGGAGGACAATCAAAAGGTAATCTATTTTATCTTGACAATTTTGAAATTTCTTGTTTGTTGGCCAAAAATGAAGATGTATGGTTGTGGCATAAGAGATTGTGTCATGTGAACTTTGATAATATGGTTAAGATTAGTAAAAAGAGAAGAGTTAGAGGTTTACCAAGTCTCACCAAACCTGATCATGTTATGTGTAATCAATGTCAGAAAGGAAAGATGACCAAATGTAGTTTTAAAAGAAAAGACTATTCATCTAAAGGTATTTTGGAGTTGGTACATACCAACTTATGTGGTCCTATTAGAACCCAAAGCTACTATGGTGACAAATATTTTATTTTATTTTTTGATGACTACTCTAGGATGATGACAGTCATGTTCTTAAAAGAAAACTCTGAGGCTTTCAAGTTGTTTAAGTGGTATAAGGATAAAGTTGAAAAAGAAACCAGTAAAAAATTAAAATGCTTAAGATCTGATAGAGGAGGTGAGTTTATTTCTGATGAATTCACTAATTTTTGTAATGATCATGGAATCAAAAGATAAGTTTTTGCACCACAGACACCACATCAGAATGGAATTGCTAAAAGGAGGAACCGATCTATTGTTGATTGTGCTATAACATTGATGATTGAGAAAAATTGTTGCACAAATGTATTGGAGAGAAGCAGTTATCACTGTTGTATACACCTTGAACCAAGTTCAACTGAAGAAAGATACGAATAAGACACCTTATGTGTTATGCTTTGGCTATACACCAAATGTAAGTTATTTTAGAATCTTTGGAAGTAGGTGTTACATTTTGAAAGATGATAGGAATGGTAAATTTGACTCTAAAGGTGATGAAGGAATATTTTTAGGATATTCAAGTAAGAGTAAAGCTTATAAATGTTTGAACAAGGCTATTAATAAAATGGTAGAAAGTGATAATGTAAAAGTTGATGAGTTTGCTGAAAAGAATGATGAAGAAAGAAGGAAGGAACTGGAAGACTACGGTAGGTTTACATATGTTGAGCATCAAGACTATCTACCAAAGCCATAGGCTAAGTCTACCGAGCATCAAGAAAATGCTACTGAGAATCAGAAAATGCAAACTAAGAACTAGGAAGAAGCTACCAAGCAAGAAAATGAACCTGAACCGAATGATGAGAAAAGAAGAGAACAAGTATTGGCAAGATTTGTTAGAAGGCACCATCTGCATAACCAAATCATTGGAGACAAGAAAGTTGGCATGATGACCTAAAGTAAGTTAAGACAAAAAAACATGCTTATTTTGTGAATTTGAACCTAAGAATGTTAGAGATGCACTTGAAAATGAGGAATGGATTAAGGCTATGAATGAGGAAATTGAACAGATTGAGAAGATTAATACATGGACATTAGTACCAAGAATGAAAAATAAAAATGTAATTGGTACTAAGTGGATTTTTAGAAACGAGTTAAATGAGAATGGTGAGGCCACTAGGAATAAGGCAAGACTTGTATGCAAGGGATATGCACAAGAAGAAGGTATAGATTATGGTGAAACTTTTGCACCAATGGAAAGAATTGAAGGAGTTTGTATATTACTTGCATATGCTACACATAAGGGATTCAAAGTATATCAAATGGATGTGAAATCAACATTTTTTAATGGAATTCTTGAGGAGGAGGTCTACATAGAACAACCAGAAGGTTTTGTTGATCCAAATCAGAAGAACATGGTATGTAGACTACACAAAGCTTTGTATGGACTAAACCAAGCATCGAGAGCATGGTATGAAAGACTACATGCTTATCTTATCAGTATTGTCTTTGTAAGGACAAGTGATAATAGTAATTTCTACATGAAAGGAGAGTCTGATGATAATATTTTGATCGCTAAAATTTTTGTTGATGACATAATCTTTGGAGGACATGATATGATTTGTAAATCTTTTGCTGATGAAATGAGAAAGGAATTTGAGATGTCAATGTTTGGAGAGATTAAATTCTTTCTAGGTTTGCATATTATACAATAGAATGATGGAACTTTCATCACTCAATCAAAATACATTAAAGAAGTGTTAAAGAATTTTGGCATGGAAGATTCAAAACCGTTAGAAACACTGATGGTAACAAGATGTAAGTTGACAAAGGATGATGAATCTACAGAGGCAAATCAGACACTATACAAATCAATGATTGGAAAACTGATGTATGTTGTACACAGTAGGCCTGATATAGCACATGTAATTGGGATTGTGGCAAGATTTTTTGCCAATCCTAAAGATTCACATATGGTTGTTGTTAAAATGATTTTGAGATACTTGAAGAAGACTGAAGACTATGGTTTATGGTACACAAAGGAAGGCAAATTTGAACTCCGAGTTTACACTGATACAGATTGGGCTAGAAACATTGATGACTAGAAGAGCACAACCGGTGGATAATTCTTTTTAGGAGAAAGGCTTGTGACTTGGATAAGCAAGAAATAAGCATGCATTTCTCAGTCTAATACTAAATTAGAGTATGTTGCTACTGCTGCAAATTGTTCAAATAGTGCTTGGATAAAACAAGTGTTGGAAGGAATGAATGAGGTGATCACTAACTCGGTGATTATATATTGTGACAACACAAGTGCTATAAACATTTCTAAGAATCTGGTGATGCATTCAAAAACAAAGTAAATATCTATTAAGTATCACTACTTAAGGGAACAAGTACAAGAGAAGCAGGTGAAAATGGAATTTTTAAAATCTAAAGAACAACTTGCTGATATTTTTACCAAGCCCTTACCGAAGGACACTTTTGAATATTTGAGGACTAAACTAGGGGTCTGTCCCCTATCTATCAGTCATTGAGGTGATTAGGAGGTTGCATCAACCTATACTTTATCAAAAAATCATTCATGTTGATCCACATAGCTCACACTTTAGGATTCCTAAGGTTGTGAAAGATTGTAGAAGCTGGAATAGAGAATTGTTTATCAGTACATGAAGGTACCTGATTTGCACCGAACAACAGAGAATAACTTGGCTGTTGAAGAGCTATTTATTTTCTTTTTAATTGTTGTCAAAGGGAGAGAAGGACTTCATATGAAATATTAGTTGATGAGAACATGAAATGGGAGAAATAATCAGAGAGCTAAAAAGATCAAATCCGTAAGGAGAGTCTGCATGGAATGTTGTTTGTAGTGATTAAACATATTAAATATCAAACTAGGGAGAGCTTACCGAGCTACAACATTTATTTATATAGTTTTAGAATACATGTTTGGTATGTGTATGGCATATTTCATATTATTTTTGTTTCCATCAATGCCAAAGGGAGAGATTGATGACCTACAACTGATTGAATATCTTGATTGAACTGAAGGAATAGTGATTAGAGATCACTAAGCTATTAAAGTGATATGTAAGATGATTAAATTAGTTAATATGTTATCATTGATGTCAACTAGTTTTGAGTATACATATCATGATAGTTACAAACATCTGAATATCTATAGAAGGAAGAAATGGTGAAGAAATGAGATATCTACATAAGGAAAAGATGGATATGACAGATAAGGATAAGGTATACATTGGGTAACTTATTGATGCATCTATGGCTTTATATTGTTGACTTGAGCATGTTACATTATTCCATTATGAAGAAGAGATTTGAATTGGACAAGTTAATGTGGTCGATAATTGAAGAACTCCGTATACACCAAGCCAATGCAATGTATATCAAGTGACAGTAATAACTGATTTAATTATCACTAACACATTCAATATTAACCAAGTATGGATGAAAACATTAAATGCTAAGAACAACCGACTGAAATTGATGAGCTGGAAATTGTTATGATTTCGAGGTAACAAATGAAGTTTGTTATAAGGTCCATGACTGACATAATTTAGAGATGATCTAAAGAATGAGATTGAAATGTGTTATTGACACATTTGTCGAGGAAGGTTTAAGTAGAAAAATGGATGAAGGAGATTAAGAAGCAAAATCTGATGGATGATATGAAAACAATTTACTTGTCTATTTAAGAGACATGAGTTTCATTTTTGAAACATGTCGAACGAATAGAAACTATAGAAGATTTTGCATGAAGACTTTATTCATGCATTCCTAATCAAACTGGTTACAAACATAACTGAGCTACAAGCATTACTGAGCATCAGAGAACTATACACCGAGTAAAGTAAGTTGGGGAAATATCAAGGAAGTGAATTGATTAATGATCAGATGAGTTTTATGAGCTTAGTGTAGATCTGAATATTTTCAATTGAGTTGTATTTGAATCAGATCAGAACTGTATTAGTTTGACCATTGATTCAACAAAATCTCTTTACTAAGTGGACCTAATAGTCTTTTTGTATTACCATATGACATTCCTTGAATTTTAATTGTTATCTTGTTGACCCCATAGTGAATGATGGTCAAGAGTTAACTATTAGTGATAAATCCTCTAACCAGGTCACACCTAATAGTGTGCATTGTAACCTTTAACAAGGTTGGCTCTTAACCGAGCTCACTTCATATTAGTGAAATATTTTGGGTTACCAGTCCTAGGTGGTTTTTCCCTTAGCATGGTTTCCACGTTAAATCATTGTATTATGTGTTATTTTCTATCATTGTTTTTCTATCATACTTTATATACTGCATAGTTGATTTAATTGGTAATCACAGTTTGGATAATTACTGGTATTTGGTAAATGAACAGATAGATTGATATTTTATCTTACCGAGTTATTTATATTGTTGAAAAAGTTTTGAAAAGTACATCTTAGAGATTGGGACTATAGGATAACTGATTTAACTGATTCACCCACCCCCCCCACCCCCTCAGCTATTCTAACACAATCATCATGGTCCTAACATTATCTAAGATCAATTTATTCCTTCTTTTTACAATACCATTGTATTGTGGGGTCCTTGGAGTAGATGTTTTTCTTTTTATCCCATATTCTTCACAAAAAGCATAAAACTCACTTGATGTGAATTCAACACCTCTATCTTATCTCAAACATTTAATCTTTAAACCTGTTTCATTCTCAACCATAGCTTTAAATATCTTAAACTTGTTAAAGGATTCAAATTTCTCCCTCAATAAACTTACCCACATCATCCTTGAAAATTCATCAATAAATAATATTAAATATATATCCTCGTGATGACTTCTAGTTATACATGGTCCACAAAAATCAGTATGCATAGGATCTAACAATCCTTTTGAAGTAAACATTTTTCTCTTGAAATTAGATCTAGGTTTCATACCCATCAAGAATTCCTTACACATTACATTAGCAAGCTTCATCAATTTAGGTAGATCCCTTATAGCATTAGTAGAACTTATCTTTAAAATGTTATCAAAGTTAACATGACACAACCTCTTATGTCATAAACAACTATCATCAAATTGATAAATCCACACCTTCTTTTAGTACTATTCAAATGAAAAATGTTACATTTTGACTTTGTACCAAATGCAACCTCATCTCTTGAACTTCCCCAGATTTTGCATTTTCCATTCTTGAATTGTAGAACATATCCCTTATTAACTAGTTGTCCAACACTCAAATCATTATGCTTTATTCCTTCAACATATAAAACATCATCATTATTAGTCTTACTATCAAGAGTAATGGATCATTTTCCATGGATTAGACAAGGAGTGTCATCATTGAATCTAACTGCACCACCATCATACCTTTGCATTTCTACAAATTTGGTTTTTTTCTCCAATCATATGATGTGGACAACCACTATTAATAACCCTTTCACTCTTCTCCTAAACACGTGCGACCAAATCTTTATCCTCATTCATAGGGCTTGATCTTCTTCTTTTATAGAAATTAATTCAAACCCCCCATAATTCTAACCATATTTTTTAGATTCTTCGTCATTCATACCATCATAAAAAAAAAATAGCATTTCTTCTGATATTTAGGTTGATAATTCTTAGGTTTTTCTTTATAAACTCTCTTAGGACATCTTGATGCAAAATGACCAATTTTATTGCAAGAAAAACATTTCAAAGGTAATTTTCCTTCATACTTGCCAACTTGTTTAGTTACTCTCCTAGAAATTAGGGTTTTTTAATTCAAGTTCTTCAAGCTTCCTTTCTTCTTCTTAAAACTCTTTTATCTCCTTAGCATACTTTGATGAACTCTCTCCAGGGTCATATCTCTTCTTTTTCTTAGATACAATAGCTTTGAATGAAGTCTCAATTTTAGGAAGGGAATCACCGAATTCACTTAACTCAAAGATAGATATCTTAGCAAGTAATATGTCTTTTGTTAGCTTAGTCATTGTTTTGATCTCTTATATAGCTACAACCTTGTGTTTTTAAGGAGGTAAGGATCTCAAAACCTTAGCCACAACTTCATCTTCTTTAATTGTGCCACCCACACATCTCATGTTGCAAAAAAGTTCTATTACCTTCTGCATATAAGATGCAACATTCTCATCTTCACTCATTTTTAGGATTTCATACTTTCCTCTAAGTATCTGCAACTTTTCCATCTTCACGTGATAGTCTCCTTCACTTCTCCCAAATTTGATTTTTTGTCTCCAATTCCATGATATTAGAATATTCTAAAGCTATTAAATCACTTAGCAAAGCTTCCTTGGCTCTAATATTGACATCAAATTCCTTATTTTCATCAAGAGTAGCATTGACAAGATTTGCAAGAGGATTGTATTTTTTCTTTGTTATCTCCCAATAATCATTCCCAAGGCATCTCAAATGTGTCTCCATCCATCCTTTCCAAAATCCATAGTTTTTTCCATCAAATCTCAAACTTTTATTTTTGAAATCTACCAACCTAGACCACCTTAAGCTATTAGACTTTTCAAAGAGGCACTAGCTCTGATACCAATTGATATAAATATAAAAACACCACACAACTAAGAGGGGGAGTGAATCAATTGTTTCCTAACCACACAAACTTTAACTAGCTTGAAGAATTGAACCTTTAAACCATAGATATAAATATTAAGCATGAACTAACAGAATCACAAAACCACATGAATACATTAACACCAAGATTCTTGATGTGGAAACCCTATTAGCATAAAAACCATGGAGAGGATCAAACCCACTAGATGATGTACTCTGTTAGAACCACAATACCCTATTAAAAGTAATACAAGGGGAATGTACATGCATTCAAGTGCACTTCCTAGAGATCATTGCTCAATTATAACAAGGGAAGACTCACTATCTTACATATTTACTTGAACAAAAATCTAATTGTGGATAACAATCCACTATTTATGAACTTCCTGATAGCATCTCCAACATGCCAATACAACTCAACTTAAGTAAAACAAAAATCTACCTTAATTTCATATTCCACTCATGCCTCTTCACATTGTCATCAATAGATCATTCTCACATACACACACCTTCATAGTTATAAATGATTACATAATTATATATATTTCATCAACCTTGTAGAACTAAAAAAGGTCATCTCAACTTGAACACCTAATTACAAAATATTGATTCATTATAGATCAATACAAAATGTGATCCATTGAATGTTAGTTAAGACATAACAATGATCCATAACAATATCCTCAAACATGAAACAACTCTATGAATTATGCCACAATCCATCACAACACGTTACACCAACCATGTCAAGAAAGAATGTTAAGAACATTAACATGCTTCCAAAAAATCCTTTGATGCACTCACATGAGACCCTGCAATCTAGTAACATGAATAGAACATGATCATAATACATCGACCAGTAACATAAAATACCTCAACAACATCAACAACAACTTTGTCTTAGAATTCATAACCATATCTACACTATTTATTAAGAACAACAATCAATAAACTTTGCCACTCCAGAAACATAGATTACAATCCTCAAATAAATGAACCAATCATGTCAAGGACATCATTCCAAGTCCTAAACATTCCATAACCCTCACATTTAAAAATATTGTCACATCGATCTGAATATTTTCATATTGTATCTTCTTGAACACTACCAGAACATCAAAATACCAATTGTTGATCCCAAATTTAGGCTCCCACCTGAATGAGGAAGGTTTGAAATATTTTTAGGAGTGAGACATGAATTATGCCCGACAAAGAAACCTATGGTATTTTATAGAAGTTGGCTCTTCTCTGTTAGCAATAATAAGAGTGTCTACCCATAAAAATGAGCACAGGATGCGACACTCTTCAGTTTTGGTAAGATAATATGATGGCAATATCCCAAACATAGGCCAAAGCATTCATATCTTTCTGTGAGAAGCACCCATTAAGGATTGTAGGGAAAACCCCCTTATTATCTCACTAAAATAACTATTCTTAGAAGAAATTATTCTGATGCAGGAGCATCTTGGGTCTTGAGCAATCTTGCATCACCAAAAATATTTCATGTTTCCTGTACCAGTCTAATGTTTGTTTTGTCATCGTTGTTGTTGTTGGTTTCTTGCCTTGAGAAGTTAATACAATGTTGTGGACCTAATCTTGAGCATTCTCCTAAGGGCGCACATCCTAATTCATTTGGATTTGGAAGTTATCACAATTTTCCTCGGGCATCGATTTTCTGCCAGTTTCACTTATGAAACATGTGGTATTTCATCTTACACGGTTTCATGCAGGGGAAATTGGATCTTGCGTGATTGAGGATCTATTCTTGGGTCATGTGTGGACCTAAATGCATCTTCGCATCATGTTTTGTTATTTCTAGCTTTATTTTTGGTTTCTCCTCCTAAGTGGACCTATATGGTAATTAAATGCCTGACTGGCCGACTTGTGGCTTTTCTAGCTATATATTTGGAGTTTAGGTTGTTTAGTTGATAGTGCTAAGATAGTGTGAAGGAGGTAGTTGAGTAGATACATCATTGAAGAGAAGATAATATGTGAGCTGAGACTCTGAATTCATAATTCTCATTGTATAAGGCTGAAACCCGGAAGGCCTCACACCCAGGCATGTTGAAATATTTAATATAATTGTACCAGTGTTGTGACCAGTTTCTTGTCTCATATCCATTGTGTTTTCACTGATTTCATGTAGTTTTCATATTGCTTCCGTGTGTAACTCTTCACAGGGCATGTTTGTGGGTTTAGGCAGTCCTAATTAACCTTGATTCTTCCTTTGGCCACCCTACCCTTGCGTCATATTCATATAAAACATGGTATAGCCCTAGTGTTAGTATTATAAGGAACTAAGAGGGGGGATAAAATAATTCATCCACAAATCTAAAACTTTTAACAATAATCTATACAATATCTATCATTTAGATGATAATATAATATATAAGCATAGCAAATAAAACATTCACACACAAGATATTTTCCATGGAAACCCTTACTAGAGGGAGAAAAAAAGGTGTGGGAATTATGCCCAATATTTTCACTAGTACACTGATGAAATCTGCCATGATAGGAGAAATTACAAAAACCCTTCTCAGGTTATACCCAATTAGGAGAATTTAGCCTTGTTAGAAGCTACAAAAGACCTGTTAAATATTACATAGTTAAGGTATTTCAAACTCCTTCTAAGATTCACCGTTTTAGATGATTTATACTTTAGAACCTATTAAAGATCTTGCTCACTCTATTAGGAATGACCTTGTTAAAGGATTTTACTTGCAAACCTATGAGGGCTTGCCTTGAGATAGACTCAAGAATGATTGATCTGATTATGAGACTTTTTGTCTGATAGATCCACTTTAATTCTAATAATATCACCACATCAACATCCAAATATCCTTCCTTTATATTCACATGATCAAAATCACCTATCACATCATCACTTTCAACCTTCTTTTATAAAAACTTTTTCCAAGTCAGCATTTGCCAAAACATATTTTACCCACCAACATAAAATTCAAATCCAATCACGCCAAAATATATTATTCAACTCAAAAACTCAAAAAAACATTAATCAATTCATAAATAAAACATTTACTAACTCTAAAATGACCGGTTGGTTGATCTATCCAAAGTCACTCTGCCTATCTCTTGTTCTTGTTGTCTATGTCACTTCAATCCTCAATAACTCATTGTATTCTTCAATCTAAATTATGAGGTCATAGATGTAGATAAATATGTCCTTGTAGATGATATATGACTAACCACACATATTAACCTGATCTCCAACTCCAGATCTAGTCACTCGAACCTTGCATATTGTCTTCTTTTCGATTGACTGAACACTCAGTTGATTCTTCAACTCAATCCTTCAACACCATTACTAAAAATAATCTCATGCCTTCAATAGATCATGTTTCCCACAATGACAACACCAAAATACAAGATTATGATTAAAAAACATATTACCTTGATCAAATGCCAATAAAATCCCCCTTTGGCATTGATGGAAACACTTAGAAAAATTTTTCTAAGTGTCAACAATCTCGCCAAATAGACATATACACCATACATTCATATAATTCACATAGCTCACCTAAGAATTACAATGTAACAAAAATATACTACTCTCCCTTGCATAAATATATTTTTAATACTATTCTCCCCCTTTGACAATAATGACAAAGGTGTTACAATGATATGCAAAAAGAAAAAAAATATTAATCATAGAGTAGCATATGCCTATTACATTCTACTATATATCATTGAAAGTAGTCTTCAAAATTTTCCAATCACTAACCAATGACTTCTGTAGGTTCTCCATGATGAGTATCTATCCATGTAATAAAAATTAAATCTCCTCTAATACATCAATGGTGCTCACTAGGCGAGGTGTTAAGGTTTGTTCTACTTCCTTCATGCTCTTCTGTAAGATATCCATTTTGGGAATCAGTAAGGTTTGTAGCTCCATCAAACTTCCAATCCATTTTTCTTTTTCTACCCTATAAATATTCATCTTTTGGTTTATCTTCCCAACTTCAACTCCAAAAGAAGTTGCAGTCCCATGAATAGGACCAAAGTTTTGTGACAACAATTTCAGCTCCTATTGAGCTTCACCATTTTTCTTTTCAATATCCTTCAATAAGTGAGAGAAGACACAAATGGACTTTAAAGTCTTACCTCCTTCAAGAAGGGAATCCTTCACCTGGTTCATAGCCAATGTGAGAGTATTCTTTTCTTTGATAATAGACTGTGCTAGCTTTTATGATCTCTTCTTGACATATTCATTTTCTTCTCTAGCAATAGAAGCATCCTCCAAATTTTTCATCTCATCACCGATGGAAGTGACCAAATGTGCCAATTTCTCCAATAGAATTCATATGTAACTTCAAGCATTAAGTCAAAAATAATATATCTTGCCATTAGCACTACTTGTTATTCCTCCTTTATCATACCCTTCTTGGCCTTAGTCTTGATTTCCATTGCAAAGTTAATCATTAATTCAGGGCTCATAGTACTCAATTCTATCTATTCCTTGATCTGTATATCATCTTCATCAATGCTCATCTTGGACTATGAGGAAGGTGTTACCTTTTCTTTTTCTTGTTCCTTCTCTTTAGTTTCCTCCTCTTGTTCTTTTTTTCCTTGCATAACATCATCTATAACCTCCTTTTCTTTTACTTGTTCTTGTTTTTTATCATCTATAGGAACTTTATCTTGTGCACCATCGATCATGGTCTAAATGGCACCCATTTTTACTGGATCTTCTTTTTTTTTTTTTTCCTTTTTTACATCTTTTTGCTCATGTGATTCTTGTTGATCTTGTGTATCCATGTTCTCACCCTATAGCACCATGGTAGGGATATCACATATATTGTCCATCTTATCACTGATTTCCTCGAGTGTGATTATTTTTCCTTTTCTTCTTCATGTTCTTCATCCTTGTTATCTTCAATCATACCTAAATTTTTCATTAGGATCTCTTCTATTTCATCTTGTACTCCAAGAGACTCACCACATAATCATCTTGTTAGTCTCTTCTTTGTTTTGAAGAGTGGTCTTAAATCTTCAAGAATATTCTTCATTTCCTCTTCTGATATTCCCGATTTGAGTTGTATTAAAACATACCAAATTAACTCCTTGTCATGTATAATAGCAGTATGCTATCTGGGTTCAAGTTTATTGTATAGGGAAGTGGGTATTTGTTTTTGTAACTCCATCACCATTTTTCTAAACTTATTCATGTTGTACACAACAACATCCTCAATCTGTTCTTTGTCCTCCTTATCAAACTTATCATAATACTTGTTAAATTTCACAAATAATCCCCAATGTCTGACATTATTGATGATATCATCAATAGAAACAAACAATTTGAAATCTAACCCTAGCTTAACAGACTTGGTGATGGGGGAACCTACCATCTTGGATATCATTACTTTTTCTTTGAGTTCATTCTGCTCTTTCTCTGACTTTTTCCCTTCACTCTCTTCATCAGAAACTTTATCAGACCTTTTTCCTTTTCTTTCTTCCTTTTACCTATCACCTTTTCTATGCTTTATGTCTCCTTGACTGGTACAGTCTTAGGCTTAGCAATATTTTCAAATTTCTTTTTAGGTGGAGAGCATTTTTCCTTTTTCACAACAGTTGCACTCCTTGTTTGCCGACCGGTTGGGGTACTACTAGTTGCACCAACAACTTCAACATCTTAATCGTCTATTACTATACTAGATATGCTAGCTTACTTTGCAACATGTTTAGCTCTTTCTTTCTCAATTTGGTCCTTTGTGAAACCTTTTTGAATCATGAATTTCTCACCTTCTTTTCAATAACAGGTTTCACTAGATCATTGTGCACTTGAAGAGATTTCTCTTGAAATATCCCAAACCTTAGAGTCTTGGGATCTACCGGTTGAGATAAAAAATTCTCTACATACATAATTAGAATGTCTTCATCCACCTCACAGCCCATAGGCATCACCCATGAGGTCCTTAGCTCAACTACTTCCATCAAACAAGTATCTGTATCTACCATGAAGTTGTTAGGAATAACAGTCCGCCAATACAACTGAGAGGGGGGGTGAATCAATTGTATGATAGATTATTAAATTTTAAACTTTGAATAGCAGCAATACCAAGTCAAATGAACATAATGAATTCCAACACAATAACATAATATTTGTTATCAAGGAAATGATTAAAGGTAAAACCCTGGTGGGAATTAACACCCACTTTAATGATGTATTGAGAGTATAGTATCCCTGTTAGGAGATCATTAAAACATTACAGTACATAGTCCTTGTTTGAGGACAAGCCCTATTAGGAGTCAAAAAAGAAAATTAGACTCACTACCCAAACAAGGTTATGACCACCTTCAAAACTCATTGTTCGCAACATGAGTGTATATAAGGGAAATACATAATCCTTGTGAACTATCTGATAGCAATTGTCTTTTCTTGATTAGTTCTGATGAAGTATATGTCAATATCTTCTCTACATCTAGAAAATACAAGCTTGCAGCTTCCACAATCCTCTTTCACATTCCATCCATGCTATCTATCTTTTCAAAAGAAAAGATCTTACATATATACCCTATTACAAATAAATGATCAGGTTGGCTAGTTAGGCTTTCCTATTACACAAATAATCATATAACCCCTTGCTAAGATATGCACAATATCTAAAACAAGTATACAACAATTACAATTCAATAATTATGATCTAATACCCGTAATCCATAATACACGCTATAATTTTGAAGTCGGCCCCAAACGAGTCTCCTCCAGAAAATACATCACAGCTGACATCATCATCCATCTCATGACTTTCTAAGATTAAAGAACACTCCTCAGTGTGTTATCTGACATCCCTTAAACTTGCATACACTGGATCCACATTGCTTGTGAGATATACTCAAAACTCAGAGACTTACTCTGTCAACTTCCACTGTCACAGTCCAGTAACCAGTCTTCACCAAATCTTCTATAACTCAACCAATATGCAATATTACATCATGCGATCTTAGATATAAGATCACAACACCTTCCTATATACACATATGTGTTCACACATTCTGAATCATCTGTACACTGTAATAACTAGTATGTTTTCTTCATAGAAACATATGTTGACAACAATGACAAAATATGAATTACAACAACATTGATAATGTAGTGATTAAACATATTAAATGCATTATCAATAGCCAAAAATATCCCCCTTTGGAATTGATGGAAACATATGGGAAAATCCATCAACCCAAGAATACTCTCTTAGTACAACTTTCTCTATGAACTCTTCCCTATAGTATCTCTCCCCATACAGTAGGGATTTTCTCATAGTATCTTTTCCCCTTTGACAACAATGGAAAAGGGTGCCATAAGTCATCAATCGCTTCTTGTATAATCTTCATCAATTAGGTACTGAATCACCCAAATGTATTTGTAATCTTCCAATGATCACTCCCCCTAAGGAGTAGATCCATACATCAGGTCCAGAAAGTGACAGAGCTCTGAATTCCTCTAGATTGATGCATTCCTGCATCATTTAATTCTCACAAGGAGAGGCTTTCACCCCAAGCATACCTATGAGATACTCAAAGGCATCTTTTAGAAACAGCTTTGTAAAGATGTCTGTTATTTGTTCTTTTGTGTTCCAACCTTATTTCTTTCTTTGCAACCTTGTCTCTCAAAAAGTGATACTTAATAGAAATAAGCTTATTTTTAGAATGCATTATAGGATTCTTTGACATATTTACTATACCAGTGTTATCACAATGGATAATCACTGGTTCAACAAAAAATATTCCAATATATTTCAGCATTTGTTTCATCCAAATAATTTGAGTGCAGTTGATACTAGCAGAAACATATTTAGATTCAGTAATAGATTGAGCTATACAATGTTTCTTTTTAATTAACCATGAAACCAACTTTTTTCCAATAAAAAATGCACCTCCACTAGTACTCTTCATGTCATCAATATTCCTTGCCCACTCAGCATTAGTATAAGCATATAATTCAAATTCATCATTTTTATCATACCATAAGCCATATTATATTATTCCTTTCAGATATCTAAATATCCTTTTTACAACGACCATGTGTGTCTATTTAGGATCTGCATGATATCTAGCCACAATTCCAATAACATTAGCAATATCTGGTCTAGAGTGAGTCAAATATTGTAATCCTCCAATCATTGATCTATACTTGGTCTAAAAAAAACTTTTGGTCTCATCAGTATTTGTCAGTTTATGGCCAGTCACCATGGGTGTACCAGTAGGTTTATAATCTTCCATTCCAAACTTTTTTAACATTTCTTAAGATACTTAGTTTGAGAAATGAAAATTCCATTCTTCCTCTAATTTATTTGCAGTCCAAGAAAGACTTTCTCCTATCATGGACATCTCAAATTCATTCTCCATTTCTTTAGAAAAATTATTACACATCTCATCATTGCCTCCAAAAATAATATCATCAACAAAAACTTCTATTATCAAAACTCCATCTTGAATAGTTCTCAAATACAAGTTACTATCAACATTACCTTTTCTGAATCCAAGGTGATGTAAGTACTTGTCTAACCTTGCATACCAAGCCCTTGGTGCTTGCTTTAGTCCATACAGTTCCTTCTTCAATTTTCATACCATGTCTTCATCTTCTGATAGAGTAAATCCATCAGGTTGTTCTATATATACTTCTTCTTCAAGATCCCCATTCAAAAATGCAGATTTTACATCCATTTGACATACCTTGAAGTCCTTATGTGCAACATAAGCTAGAAATAATATCACAGCTTCTATCCTAGCAACGAGAGAAAATGTATCTTCAAAATATATGCTTTCTTGTTATAAATAGCCTTTGCATACCACTCTTTCTTTGTTTCTTACAAAAATTCCTTCTTCATTCATTTTGTTTCTGAAAACCCACTTAGTTCCTATCACATTTTTTGTCTTTAGGTCTAGGAACCAATTCCCAAGTGTTGTTTTTCTTTATTTGATCTAATTCTTCCTGCATAGCTTTGATCCAAGATTCATCTCTATATGCTTCATCAGTAGTCTTTGATTCAACTTGAGAAATTAAACAAATTTCTTCCCTTGTCTTTGATCTAGTCATTATTCCTTGACTTGCATTAACAATAATTTGATTTTTAGGATGATCTTTCTTAACATACCTCAGAGTCTTAGGAATCTCAGTAGCCTCATTTGTGTCATCATCACAAATCTCATTTTCACATTCAGTTTCAATATGTCCTTCTTCTGTAGTAGTATCCTCGATCTCTGTATTCTGATTGCAATCATACATTCTCTCTTGTATCTAAAAATTTTCATCTATCTTCACATTGTTACTCTCAACCATATTTCTTAATCTCAGGTTAAATCATTTGTAATCCTTTCTTTTAGTAGAATAACCAAGAAAAATTCCTTCATCACTTCTAGCATCAAATTTCCCTATTTCATCATCTCTTTTGATATAGCATTTACTACCAAATATTCTAAAATATTTTACAGTAGGAGTATGATTAAATCATTATTCATAAGGATTTTTACTTGTACCTTCTCTAATTTGAATTATGTTCAATGTGTATACTGTTGTCCCAATAGCTTCTCTCCAATGTACATGAGATAAATTTCCTTCTAGAAACATTGTCCTAGCAGCATCCAATGTTGTTTTGTTTCTTTGCTCTGCTATCCCATTTTGTTGTGGAGTCCTAGAAGTAGATGTCTACCTTTGTATTCCATGTTCTTCACAATATGAATTGAATAGATCTGAAGTAAAATATCCTCCTTTGTCTAACCTCAAACATTTTATCTTTAAGCCTGGTTCATTCTCTACTTTTTCTTTGAATAATTTAAATTTTTCAAATGCTTCTGATTTCTCTTTCAAGTAGGTGATCCACATCATTCTAGAAAAGTCATCAACAAAAAGTATAAAGTACCTTTCACCATAGTATGATCTTTTCCTTGTAGGTCCACATAGGTCTGTATGTACTAGATCCAACTTTCATTTTGCTGCATATGATTTACTCATTGGCATGTGATGTTTTGGAGTACTGAGAATCACTTAAGGGTTGTCATTTATGGAAACACTTATGTTAGAGTGATCGCATGTTGTGGAGATTGTCACCAAAGTCTCAGTCATGAAAATGACTAAGTATAGAATCAGGATGATAGGGTACAGTGGCACAATTTTTGTTAGTGATGAAGATATAGAAGGTATTATGGCTTGAAAAGTTAAATGGAGGTATTTTGGGATATTCACATGCTTCAGTTAAGATCACATAAGTTATGGTTACCAGATTTGTGAGATACAGTGTTCAGAAGATATGCAAAGGTAGTAAAACAGTGTAATAGAGTATATGATCAGTTGCGAAGATTAAGGAAGGAAAAGTGAATATGGTAACATGTAAGATAGAAAAATAAATTATATTTCTAACTCTTTGGTATTGTAAGAGTGCCGACTCCATAGATAACATTTTCATGAGTTATTATTATGTTTTGCATGATAATTGTGAAGCCGACTGGAAGGCTGACTTTGTATAAGTATGGAGTGTTTTTGTAAAAGAGACATATGGTATGGTAATGATGACAGAGTAAGTTTGTGAATAAAATAGATGAGATTAGATGTGAGATCAATAAGAGGCCGAGCTATAATTGGAAATATCTAAGCAAGCTAAGTGCTTGTATTGTTCCCCCTTTTGAGAACTATTTTTGGGATAGTATTGGTTGTAAGAGAAGTGTGCTCACCACCTTTAACTAGGTGTTTTGAATACCCCTAATAGGGTTTTGTATTCCTCTAACAAGGAAATGTACTATGTAACAATCAGCTCCTAACAAGGCTAGACCTCCTAACAGGGATATTATATTTTAGTACATATTTGTGGGTACCATCCCCACCGAGGTTTTCCCTTTGGCCAGGGTTTCCTCGAGAAGAAATCATGGTGTAATGAATGTGATATGTTTGTATGATCTTTTGATTTTTGCATTACTTTGGATTGTTTATAATTGTTATAAGTTGAAAGTAATAAAGTTTTGTAATACTGATTCACCCCCCTCTCAATATTACCTAATCCTAACAATTGGTATCAGAGCTATTGGCCCTTAAAGAAAAAGTCTAACAACTTAAGGGAGATCAGAATGGATTCAAAAGCTTTGCAAGAGAACTTTGAAGTTGCACTTGAAGATCTGGATAAGATGAAAGTTGAAACTGGTGAATTAAAATTCAAGTTAAGAAGAGCAGAAGGTTTCATGAGAAAACTGAAAGAACAACTTGAGATTGTAAAAAATTAGAGACAAGACCTTATGGATAAAATCAAAGAAGATTCAAACAATAACACATCAGACAAAGTAAAGAAGTTGGAGAAATAAAAAGAACAAATTAATCTTTTGATGATCAAAGAGATTCAGCATGAAAAGGATGAAAGAAAAAAAGTTGAAAAGTCACTAAAAGAAGCTAACTTGTAGATAGGACAAATGAAGACCGAACTTGACCACTACAAGGATAAATATCAGGAACTAGATAAATAAAATGAGATCATTAAAGGTGAACTCACTCAAGCCAAATTACTCATTGAAAAAATACACACAAGCAATGACAAGAGTGATGAGCAAAGAGTAGGACAAAAATCTAAAGGAGACATGAGTGGATCCGATGAAGCTGAAAGTTCAAAAACTCAAGAAGAACCAAAAGAAGCCAAGAATGAGGAAAGACCTATTCCTAAAGGAAGGCCTATAAATGAAGAACCTAGAGAATAGTTTAGACCTTTTAGAGGTAGATGCTTCAGATGCAACAAAGTTGGACACATGAAAAGAGATTGCAGAAGTAAAGGTAACTTTAAGCCCTTTACCAACAATTGTTTTAATTGCTGAGTATGGACACAAGATGGAAAATTGTAAAAAACTTGATCAGTCTAGGTATAAGGAAGACTATGTTAGAGAGGAATCTGCAGCCAAGGTTACTTATCAAAAATGTAATAACTTTGGGCACACAGCAAGGTACTATAAGCTACAAACTAATCAAGAAAGAAGAAGACCACCTATTTGTTACAAATGTAACAATCCAAGTCACATTGCAAAGTTTTGTAGATACAATGGAGATGACAATGAAAGAGGACCAAGGAGATCTAGTGAGCTAGAAGGACCACCACCTGTGGTTATAAGGAAGAATATTGGTGACAGTGGTTAAATCCTAAATGATTACATGAATGAATACAAGAAATCAGAGGATGAGAAGATATGGAAAGTAAAATTTCTAAATAAGGCAGTGGTTTAGGGAGAGACAACTAATGATGTTGTGTCTTCACATAATGAATTATTTGAGGCATCAACCTAGAAGGCCTCATGGCCTCATGGGGAGCATTGGATGCAGACAACAGAAATTATCCATCCCTTGTATAAGTGGAGTAAGCTCATGCAAGCTTAGGTGTGATGTGTACATATGTTGTGAAGTTTGTAGATGAGATCGCAACACTTGAAGTTTCATCTTCTATGTTTGTGAGTTTTCCATTAACTGGACGACATGTGAATTTGAGCTACCTATGTTTAATGCACACACTCAACTTGTGATGTATAAAAGACTTGAGGGATCTCATTCCTACACCATTTTTTATTCAGCAACTAAGGAGATCTAAAGTGTGAAAGAAGAACAATGATCTAGCAGAGAGATTTTGTGTTCGTGTGAAACCAAACATCAGATTCAAGTGCATTTAAGGTATTTAGACCTAATCTCTTTGGAAAGTCATGGATGCACCAGTAATTTATGATGTTGTAGATAGACCTAGATACAAATTCACAAGGCATCCATTCAAATCCTGTGAGGATGATCTGGAAGGAGCATTTTCACAAACCCTCGTAAGCATGTTACACGCAGAAGATATTAGGGCATACATTCACTACAAGTATGAGACCATTAGGGAGGTTAACATCTATAGTGAATTGGATAGTATGGTAGAAGCTAATGGATCCATGGTAGAGGAATTCAAACACTTGAAAGATCAATCAATCCTTTAACCCTACTCACAAAATTCATAGAAGTTGAATGGTTTAAGATCATTCTTAGCATAATTCATGACTAGTTTTTATGGATTAGTGAGCAACTCGAAAAGATTTGTGCGCAGATGATTCATGAGATCACAGGCCTTGATAATGAAGGAGCCCTACTTGTGGCTGAGAAAAACCTAAGGAAATAGGCAAAAAACCCAACTCTTTCCAAATGGGATAAGAGAGGGATGACAATTAATGATATATATTTATAGGATGTCATATTGATAGCAATGTTGCTAGGTTACAATTTTTTTTACAGTAACAGATCAAAATCTATTTCTGCTAGAGTTATCATGATGGCTTATAGAATGGTTAAGGAAAACAAATAATATAACCTTTACAAAGTTTTGGCACATCAGTTTCTAGAAAATGTTAAGGTTGTTAAGAAAGACAAATCCAAAGCATTTAGGTTTTGATCATTACTAGTTCATATGCATATTCATGTCATTCATAACTTTCCTGGCATGCATCCCAGAGCATGGAAGAATGATGTACCCACTGGACTTCAAATCTCAGACAGTTATAGAAGATAGAAGAAGGATTGGGTAGATGGAGAATTGTTTTCTATGACAAAGATACTACAAAGGCAAATGAAAGGAAGATACAGGATACCAGAAGAGATAGTGGAAAAATATGAAGACACTATATGTTTCATGGTTGAAATAGATTGTGTCTACTTTGAGGTAGTTGAGCCTAGAACCAAGTGGTTCTATCCTATGGGATATGAGGTAAGTGCTAAAATCCTAACCATGCAAGTGGAACATGTATTAGTAGCAGAAAAAGACCCTACCCAAGAAAGATGGGGTACTTACAGAGAGAAGTATGAGAAAGCGAGAGAAGAGAAGGAAAAGGTAACAAGGAAGAGAAAGGTCAGCAAAATTGTTGAAGATATTACTGTGAAGGTGGGAATCACTAAGGATAAGTTGAAGAGAATAAGAGATAAAATGAAGGCATCTTCTAGCATAGCTATCGATGCACTTGATCCTTCTGAGGGAGAGAAATCAGTAGTTCCTACTATTACTATTATTGATGCACAAGAAGAAGAAATTCAAGAAGTTGTGCATGTAGTCATTCCCTAGAAGATCTACAAGGATAGGTAAGCAAGATAGTCCCAAAGAAAAAGAGATTGAAGTGAAAAGGAAGGAGAAAGAGGAAAAGATAGTTGAGATAATAGCTCAAAAAGATCCACAAACTTTGTGGAAACCAGACCTTCAATCACTATAGAAGAGAGCATTGAAAGATGGAAACCTAAAGACTATAGATAGATACCATGAAAGATATGGACCCAAGGAACAAGTTATCATAGAAGATACTGTCATTGAGTATCTACTATCTTTTAAAAGGAATCTATTGGAAATTGAAGGGAATGTTCCTAAGGAACTATATAGTAAACTGGAAATCAAGAAAAAGTTAGCACATTCAGAGGATGAGAACATAAGAAACAAGGCAATTGAAGATATGTTTCCAGTTGTATCTATACAGTAAAGAGAGAAAATCATAAATGCACTAAAACCTCTACTAAGGACAAAAGCCAGACTAGTGAAGATTATGGCTAGGAAATATGATGAGCTGATTGAGGACACCCAAAATGCATTAGACCAAGTTCTAATGTATGACATACCAAAGAAGGTTTCACATCCAAAGGCTTCTAAGCTGATACCTTTGGGTTTAGGAGAAAGTTCCAAGGTAGTGGAAGAAAGTACTCAGGATAGCATGCGGCCAAATTTCTTTGTCATTGGTGTGCTTGTTAGTCTTGACACTTTTCAGGATGTAAATAATCCATTTTTGGACAATGTGGATAGTGTGATGGAAGTTGAAGATCAGGAGTAGAGAGAGGAAGAGAAATCAAAAGAAAAACAAGAAGAAGTAACACAACAGAAGCAAACACAACAAGAGGAGAAGCAAGATGAATAGGTAAAATAAAAAAAAGACACTAAGCTCAATTTGGACACATCTTTATTGTTGGCAAGTGTGGCCAGACCAGTTAGTTCTGATGTGGACAACATGGATGAAGATGAGCTGATGAGACTATCATTTATGGATTTTGCTAAAGCCAAGGAGAGATCAGCTTAGAAAGGAGATAAAAGAGCTAAGATAATGGTCAGGGCTATTGAAATAGTGAACAAATTACTTCCCTCACCAGTTATCCTCAAAGAAAAAGATGAAGCTGAGAATCTTAGTACAATATTGGATAGCTTTGATAGTCATTTTGACTCATTGCTAAAAATAGCAGAGGAGAAGGCTGAAAATAACTTCTTAGAAAAGAAGTTGAGTGAATTTTGCAAGTCCATTTCATGGTACTTAGGCATTCTTAAGTCTACCACTCTTAAGGCCAAGAGTTGTGTAGCACAAGGCAAGAAGATTTACAGCTATTGCATAAACTCTTGCAGACATATAAAGAACATTGAGGAGATCATAACTAAAGATAGGACTACCCTTGAAAGTCTAATTTATAGTTGTGAATCATCTTCACAAGTTGTGGGAGAAATGGATAGGGAGACATCCAGACTATTGGACAAGATAGGAGTACTGGAAATGGAGAAAGGGAGATTTGCAGATAGATTTGGCTTATTAAGAATCCTATTGACTCCCAAGCTCTCAATGTTGGAGATTCATCTCTGTAAGATGATAAAGGTTGAAGGCTCGATGTCATTATCCACTCTCACTGAGCTTAAGGTAGCAGAAATAAAATCATATGCACTGAATGGATTAATCCATGTCAGTGAACTATTGATAAATTCATGGATTGAAGAAGTTAAGACCTTGGAAGACTCTTTCAAAGATGTCTTAAATCTAGTGAGCAAACACTAAAACATTTGTGCTTAATTTTTTCAATTTTGACAGTACCTTTGCCATTGATGTCAAAGGGAGAGGAAGAGAAAGGAAAAATGAGGAAGAGAAAGAAATATGAATGAGTAATAAGTAAAGAAGAGATGTAGAAAAGAATAAAAAAGAAAATAAAAGTTGTATTGTGACACTTAGTCATTTTTCTAAGTGGTTCCATCAATGCCAAAGGGTGAGATTATTGGCATGTGATGTTTTGGAGTACTCATAATCACTTAAGGCTTGTCATTTATGGAAACACTTATGTTAGAGTGATCGCATGTTTGGGAGATTGCCACCAGAGTCTCAGTCATAAAAATGACTAAGTATAGAATCAGGATGACAGGGTATAGTGGCACATTTTTGGTCAGCGATGAAGACATAGAAGGTATTATGGCTTGCAAAGTTAACTAGAGGTATTTTTGGAAATTCACATGCTTTAATTAGATTGCACAAGTTTTGGCTACCAAATTTGTGAGATATAGTGTTTGAAAGATATGTGAAGGCAGTAAAACAGTGTAACAAGGTATATGATCAGTTGTGAAGATTAAGGAAGGAGAAGTGAATATGGTAATGTGCTAAGACAGAAAAAATAAAGTATATTGCTGACTCTTTGGTATTGTAAGATTTTTGACTCCATAGATAACATTTGCATGAGTTATTATTATGTTTTGCATGATAATTGTGAAGCCGACTGGAAGGCTGACTTTGTATAAGTATGGAGTGTTTTTGTAAAAGTGAAGTATGATATGTAATGATGACAAAGTAAGTTTTCAAATAGAAGATCAGAGATTAGATGTGAGATCAGTAAGAGGTTGAGCTACAATTGGAATTATCTAAGCAAGATAAGTTCTTGTATTGTTCCCCCTTTTAAGAACTATTTTTGGGATAGTATTGGTTGTAAGAGCAGTGTGCTCACCACCTTTAACCAGGTGTTTTGAATACCCCTAAAAGGGTTTTGTATTCCTCTAACAAGGAAATGTACTATGTAACAATCAGCTCCTAATGGGGCTAGATCTCCTAATAGGGATATTATATTTTAGTACATATTTGTGGGTACCATCCCCACCGAGGTTTTCCCTTTGGCCAGGGTTTCCTCGAGAAGAAATCATGGTGTAATGAATGTGATATGTTTGTATGCTCTTTTCATTTCTACATTACTTTGTATTGTTTATAATTGTTTAAAGTTGAAAGTAACAAAGTTTTGTAATACTAATTCACCCCCCCTCTCAGTATTACCTAATCCTAACATTACTTTTATAATTTCTTCTAGTCTGCTTTCCGATAACACATTCTATGCACATAGTATTAGATGGTTTCACAATTTTTGGTAGGTCTCTCACTACATTAGTCAAGCTTTCCTTCACAATAATATCAAAATTGACATGACAAAACCTTCAATTCCATAACCAGTTGTCATCTATCTTCACAACAAAACAAGAAGCTCCAGATGTATTTAACTCAAATACATTACCTTTAGATTTAGTTCCAATTGCAATCAAGTTTCTTGTCTTACTTTTGATAAAATATTTCCCATCAATGAACTTTAATTGATAGCCTTTGTCCATCAATTGTTCAACACTCGATAAGTTATGCTTAAGTCCATCAACAAGCAGTACATTGTCAGTATTAGTCCTTCCATCCAAAGAAATAGATCCTACTCCTATGATAGGTTTAGGAACATTGTCTCTGAATATTACAACACCACTATCATACTTCATTAGTTTAAGAAACTTTTTTTTGTCTCCAATCATATGATGTGAGAAACCACTATCTATAACCTATTCATATTTCTTATCAACATGTGATACTAAAGCTTTTTCCTCATGTACTAGTTTTTCATCTTTAATAGAAAAATATCCAATCTCCTCATAATCACAATCATCATCATTAGAAATACCTTCACTAGGATAATAACATTCCTTTTCTTTTGAATACTTAGGCTTGAAAAACTTAGGTTTGTTCTTAGGAACTCTTGTAGGACATCTAGATGCAAAGTGACCTATCTTATTGCATGAAAAACATTTCAAAGGTAACTTTCCTTCAAATTTACCCTTATCTCTCTTTTCTCTTCTAGAAATTAGGGCAACAAGTTCATCTAGCTTTCTTTCATCTTCTTGTATCTGTTCCCATTCATCATCATACTCACCAAACTCTTCCTTTATATTACCATTGTTGGAGCTCACAATTCCAGATATTGTCTTCTTGTGTGTAGATGCCTTAAATGTTGTTTCAACTTTAGGTAAAGAATCTCCCATCTCTATAGTTTCAAAGGTAGTTAGCTTTGCAATCAACATTTCTTTGCTAAATTTTGGAGTCAAAGGTATGATTTATTTTATAGCCTAAACTTTGGTCTTGTAAACAAGTGTCAATGATCTAAGGATCTTTGCAAAGATTTCTTCCTCTTCATAAGTGCCTCCAGAATTTTTGTTTCCAATCACAACCTCTGTGACTCTTTGTACATAAGCCCTAATATTTTTATCATCTTTCATTTGTAGCTTTTCATCCCTTGTTTTCCAATTCTATATTTTTTCTTACTTAGTAAACTTATCTCCTCAATACAATGTTTCTAATCTTATCCAAATTTTGTGTACTGAATCCAAATCTTTCACCTCAGTAAATTCTCCTTCAGAGAGTGTGTTGATTAGTGCTTCCCTTGTGACCATGTTATATGAGAATGTCTTCTTTTCATCATTAGTAGCTTTATCCAATTCATCCTTAGCCTTCATGGTTACCTCATTATTTGTGATCATCCTGTAGTCAATACCCAAACATAGAAAATGAGTTTTCATCTTGTTCTTCCAACTGTCAAAGTTTTCACGATCAAATTTTGGACTACCCTTCCTATAGAATGCCATCTCCAAGATCACCTCAAGCTATTAAGCTTTATCTCTAAGGACTAGTAGCTCTGATACCAATTGTTAAGAATAAAAGTCCACCAATACAAGTGAGAGGTGGGGTAAATCAGTTGTATGATAGATTATTAAATTTTAAAATTTGAATAACAATAATACCAAGTCAAATGAACACAATGAATGCCAACATAATAACATAATATTTTTGTCAAGGAAAATCTGTAAAAGGTAAAACCCTGGTGGGAATTAACACCCATGAATGATGTACTGGGATTATAGTATCCTTGTTAAAATATCTAGCCCTATTAGGAATTAATTAAAACATTACAGTACATAGTCCTTGTTAGATGACATGCCCTATTGGGAGTTAAAGAAAAGAGTAGGCTCACTTCCCAAAGAAGGTTATGACCACCTTTAGAACTCACCATTTGCAACACAAGTGTATATAAGGGAAATACACAATCCTTGTGAACTGTCTGATATCAATTGTCTTTGCTTGATTAGTTTTGATGAAGTATATGTCAATATCTACTCTACATCTAGCAAATACAAGCTCACAACTTCCACAATCCTCTTTCACATTCCATCCATGCTATGTACCTTCTCAAAAGAAAATATCTTACATATATACCCTATTAAAAATAAAAGATCAGGTCATCCAATTAGGCTTATAACCCATTGCTAAGATACACATGGTATCTAAAAAAATTATACAACAATTACAATTCAATAATTATGATCCAATATCTGTAATCCATGCTTGCAATCCATAATACATGATACATTTCTGAAGTCAGCCCCAAACAGGTCTCCTCCAGAACATATGCCATGGTTGCCTTTATCATGCATCCCATGACTTGCTAAGATCAATGAAAATTCCTCAGTGTGTTATCTGACATCCCTTAAAATCGCATATACTAGATCCACATCGCTTGTGAGATATACTCAAAACTTAGAGACTTACTCTATCAACTTCCACTATCACAGTCCAGTAACCAGTCTTTACCGAATCTTTTATAACTCAACCAATATGAAATATTACATCATGCGATCTTAGATATAAGATCACAACACCTTCCTGTATACACATCTATGCTCGCACATCCTGAATCATCCGTATAGAAATTGTACACTGTAATAACTAGTTTGTTTTCTTCATAGAAACATAGGTTGACATCAGTGATAATGTAGTGATTAAACATATTAAATGCATTAGTAATATCCAATAGAAGTAAATAGTGTCCTTGTACTTATCAACAATATTATATGGTATCCTTTAATTATCATGCATCTTCTTCTGAAATTCTTTAAAGTAACCCCATACTTTTCCAATGAATTAATTTCCCAAGAGTATGATACTGTTATTGATCTAAATGAAGGTTGGAGTATCTATCGATCATGTAATGTCACCGATATTGGGGAACATGTTTTTTAAATAGAAAATTAAACACATGATCGCTTGACCATACTTGAACTTTTTCATCTGGTCCTTTTTTATCTTTTTTCAGATTCATCATTATCTTCTCTCTCATCACTTCATCCAAATCATAGTTTGCATTTTCCTTTATCATCATATGGGTTGTATGAATAGAATCAATGAGTATACTATTCATCTGACTAGAGTGATACACCTTGTAGCCAATAACCATAGATGTGTACTTCACCTCTTCATTTATAATATCATTCACACTCATTTCTTAACCATCCCACTTAGATTTTTTCAATCTAATCACTTCTTCTTTAGGAATGGTGCGAAGAATAGGTACATCACTAGTTGAGAATAGACCAGTTATATCATGGATTGATTCTTTTATGATTTTATGTGGTCGGTCTAGCCACATGAACTGGTCATGAATTCTTATTAGAACATACCTAATCTGATCATATTCAAAGTCATCAGGGTAACTAACTGTGTGATGAAAACCTTTATCATCTATGTGTTTATGCTCATCTTTCAACACTATTTTATCATCACATAAATTCCTATATTGTTCATATATTTTCTCTAATCCTAGGTCTTCCAACTTGTAGTGATTAAATGCTTTAACATCCTCCATATGAAAAACACCATAGGGAATGCTAGTTAGGGCACCCACTGGGTCATTTTCCATCGATTTGAATATTGGATGTTTCTTAAACTATAGTCTAGGTCTTTCAGTAATATTTATCAACTTAGGAGTATCCATCCTAGACTCTCAACCACAAATACAGATATCAGATAAATACCTCAAACATTTCACAACTAGGGTTCTTGCCAAAGAACACAACAATAAGTGATTGATTTTCTCTTGCTGATCAACAAAAATAATCTCTAATTATCACTTGGATCTCTACAAATGACTCAAAAAATGCTTCTTTCATTCCACAAAAAATTTCAAAATGTGCAAGGTGAAAATGAAATCCAACATAACCTTTTTATCTACCTTTGCACACGTATTAAATGCACTTATTGATAGAAGTTAACTTTTCACCGATTGACCCAAAAATGTACTACCAATGATCAAAACACCATGTAATTTACCAAAACTTCACAATAGACTCCAAAATTCCTTATTGCATCTTAAAATTTTGATAGATCTTACCGCACACCTATAGGGGGTCTGAAGATGGATTCAACAATACTTTCTCCCCCTAAGCCACAAGAAAGCTTAGTTTGATGAAGAATTCTCTACATGCAATGGAGATGTGGATCTCTCTGATGTCTTATTGTCTTCCTTCTTCTTCCAAGTCTTGTTCATCTCTTTCCTGGTCTCTTCTACATTCACAATCTTCTTTCCTTTTTGGTTGCTCGATTAGTTTACCGATTGGTTCCTTAACATGTAGTCCCTTGCTAGATGTCCAATCTTGTGAAAATGAAAACATGCCATACTAGTTGATCTCCATGGTCCAATATTACCTCTTGTAGTCCTCATTCTACAATTCACATCCATGTGTCCATAGTTACCAAAAATTGAGTATGTGACATATAATTGTTTCTCCCTTTGGTAAGATCTTTCTCAGTTCACAAGTAAGATTTTATTATCCACTCTTGACCTGCACTCATCAGATTTGTGACCATATTTATTTCAATTGTAACAGTAACCATCAAAGCTACTAGATCTACTACTAGATCTAGATCTACAATCATAAACAATATGCCCATATACTTATTATATTTGTATCAATATCCATCAAAAGTGCTATCTCTATTTGCATACGTACTTCTACATACATTTGCAATATAACCTACCTTATGAAAATTGAAACATACAGGCTTGTAAGATTTATTACTAGAATTTATTTATGTTACCTTTGATGGAGACTTTCCTTCTTGATTGATCTCCTTTGTTCCATATGATTCACCAACTTCAAAAGTAGTAAAATCGGTATATCCTAGGTTCGTGGTCTCTTTACTTCTTCTTTGATTTTTGAGTTGCTCATCAAGTTTTAACGTAGTTTCATTGAATTTATTCAGGAGATCATTAGCAGTCTTCAATTCTCCTTTTAATTTCTCATTCTCATTTCTTATATTCTCATTTTCCATTAGGGATTTTCCATTTTCTTCATTTTTATCGTGCATATATTCATGCAATGTGCCAACTTCTTGTCTTGTCTTGAAAAGTTCATCCTCTACAATATTTAGTGCTTCATCCTTGGCCTTTAGGGCATCTTCTACAATTTTCCTTGCATTCTCTATAGATCTCCTTACTTCCAAATCTTCACTCATTTTGATTGATTGGGCTTTGAAATCTCTCTCTTAAGTTTTTTCTTATCTTTGTGAAATTGTTCATTCTCCATATCCATGGCTTCTAGGGTTGCTTCAGATTCATCATATCCACTTTTTTCAAACAATTTCTCAATGTAGTCATGACTCTTATTCAATTTTTCAACAAGATCTTGTTGTTTGGCTATTAATTACTTCAACTGGTCTTTCAACTCTTTGATAACCCTTTCAGCTTCATCAAGTTTCCTTTTGTATCTCAAACCCTCCGTATTTTCCTTAAGGATCCTTCCAAAGCTATTAGGCCTTTTAAGGGAACCAATGCTCTAATACTGATTTTTAGTATTATAAGGCACTGAGAGGGGAGGGGGGGTGAATCAGTGCATCCACAAATCTAAAATTTTTAACAAGAATCTTCCACAATATCCAATATGAAAATGATAATATAACATAGTAGCATAGAAAATAAAACATTCACACACATTGACCACAAGACACAAGAATTTTTTCTCATGGAATCCCTTTTTAGAGGGAGAAAACTACGTTTGGGAATGATGTCCACAATTTTCACTAGTGCACTACTAAAATCTTCCCTGTTAGGAGCAATTACAAAAACCCTTCTAAGGTTATACCCGGTTAAGAGTATTTAGCCTTGTTAGAAGATACAAAAGACCTATTAAAGACTATCATTAGAGTTTGAACTATCATTTCCCAAGGCATTAGAAGATAGAATTAATCAAAAGTGGTCCTATGCCTTGGACACCGAGAAGAAGATGTGGGAACAAGTCCTAGTATCAATTGCACCAAACTTATCTCTTGATGAAATTAAGGAGCTTATGGATAATTATGTTTAGAGATTCAAAATCAAAAGCTGAGCTATGCAAATATTAGATGAGAATCTAGCATATCTTGATGATTCTGGTCAACTCATCTGGAGTTCAATTTTAGCAATCAAAGAGAAAAATGAGAAAAATGCATTTCAAAATTTATCTAAAAAGAGATAGAAGTCCAAAGGTAAATGTATATTCATTGAAGATGATGTAGCAAAGAAGACTAAAGAATTAGAGGTATCATTTACCTAGGTAATTGATACAACACTTGTACAAGAAATTAAGGACAAATCACAGGATGCACTAGATCCAGCAGAGATCCAGGTAAAGGAGAAAAATGATAATGATGTACTCATTAAGGACATCACAAATAGTGATCCTGATGATAGGGATGAAGATGATGATGTGAACATTGCACCCGATAATACACAGGATGAAGGTCAAGCTACCAAGTGTGCATTCACATCATTTCCAAGTGAGCTTCATGTTCTTGTTGAAGTAGTAGAAATATTATCACAGGAACAACCCGATGGCTCAGACCTCAAGCAACCACAAGATACAACAAGGGAACAAAACATTGAAACACCTACTGAAGAAAATAAGCCTGAAGAGAAAGAGGCACTAGAGGTAGAAATAAAGGATCAAGAGAATCCTATTGTAACCAAGGCCACTCCATTGGACACTACATTAGAGGCTCAATCTCATTCAACCGACACCAAGGTTATCAACGAGCGACAAAAGGTAGATATAGTGTCAGCCAGGTAGGTTACACCAAATTCTGAGGTAAAAGACATTGTTCTAGTCGCAAAGAGTTCACCTCAAGAACCGGAGAAGAAGAAGAAGAAAAAGAAAGGAAAAGGGCCGGTCACATTAGATGAAGTCATAGTTATACCCGATTGTGACCCGCGGACCCTTAGCCTCGAATAACTAAGAAAATATGGGGAGTTATGTACAAGAAAAGTAGCACAGGATAAATTGAAACAAGAGAGAAAAAGCAAGGAAATATTAGAAAATGGAAGAGACATCTTACAACAGGTTGTACCCGAGGTACATGTAGATGAGGATACTCTGATTATGGACCAACTTGCTACATTGTTGAAGGAATCAATGCCACGGATGCCGATGCTGATAAGAGAATAGAAGAAAGGTTAGAATCAAAGATTTAGGATAAACTTGCCGAAAGAATCAGCCAAGAAGTGGCACTTAACAAGGTTAAGCTATCCGAGGTAATAACTGAAATCTAGGGTATTACTAAATTAATTTGTCAAATCTTGTTCAAGCTATGCATTGTGGAAACCTTCACTGCTGATATTAGTGAAAAGATCAAACAATTTGAAAATGAAATCAAAGCCAGTGCACATGCAACTACAACCGAGCCACAAGCTTTTGCAAAGAATATATTAAGAGTTCAAGAACTCAGGCAGTTGATAGCAGATCTCAGGAAGCAAGAAGGACAAGTGATCAGGTCACTAAGTTACAAACTGAGCTCCTACCCTACCTGAAAATTTTTGAGAAACACATATTCAGGGCACAAATGCTTGTTGCAACACCAAATTTTTTTGTGTTGGACAACATCTTTGACATGCATGCGCAATTCGGTCTTGAGCACATTGCTCTCACCAACTTAAAAGAGGAATGGGAAAACCTCTCGGAATCATTGAAGAAAACCCATCAACACATTTTTGATAAGTTGTAAGTATACATTTTTGCATTTTGCATTATTATCAAAAAGGAGGATAACAAATGTATATGCCAAATAAGTAAAGGGTGAGCCCACAATAGTGGGTTACACTTTTTTGCCTGAACGAACACTGAACTCTACATTTTGGAAAAAACTTTTAGATTCGAATGCATATTCTCATTAAACCATTTGGAATCGAAAGATGAAGTAAATTAGAGTCTTTTAGGATTTTCTATCTAGATTCTAAATATATTTTTTATTTTTACTTTTGAATTTATTTGATTGGTTTTTTCTTTCTCCCACAAAAACTGGTATATTGCTGAAAATGTCATTTTCATAGAGTTACATTATTTTCATAGAGCATAACTTTTTTTTCTAAAATAGATATCAATGTGATTATTTCAAATTTAGTTTTTTAACGTCCATATGAAGGGCATGTAATTGTTTTGATGACATTATTGTGAATATTTCATATTTTATTAGCATTTGAAGTTGACTAAACTATAATTTTGACATACCTTGACTACATAGCTTATAACTTGTTGTGTATTTGTCCAATTTCATTTTTATTTTTTTTGATAGAAAGAGAACTTCAATGTCTAGGGCATAGATATTTTTTAGAATTCTTTTTCTCTCATTTACTATTTTTCCATAATCGTCAAACATAGAGGTAAACATACGGTGAAATATCTATGTTTAGTAAAACTAAAAATACAAAGTCATAATAAACTTAATATATATTAACATTATAATCATTGGAAAGAGTTTTCTCAGTAGTACCTTACTACATAGATAAGTTTTTCAAATGCATTCATTTGATCTGCCAAAAGATAAATTCGAAGTGATTTTTTGTCAGCATTTTAATAGGTGTGAAGGAGACTCCATTATAAGTATCAATGAGGAGTATAGATGTTATATCAATGTTTTTTTTATCTATGAGGATTTGAGATAAACATTTGTGATTAAGTCCTTCAAATAGAACCTCTCAAGACTTAAATAATCACATTTTATTAAAAACCTATTATTTCAGCAAAAATTAGCATGTCTAAAAAAGTGTAACCCACTATTGTGGGGTCACCCTAAATAGAAGTTAAGTATACTACACATTATCGGAGCATGCACTGAGGGGGAGTATATAGAAATTTTTTGATAAGTATATGTATATGGCGGAGATATAATTTTTTTTTTTGAGACATAAGGTCTGTATACATTAAGGTTTTGATACTAATACCAGAGGGAGAGATTGTTATCTCTATTTGAGCAATAAAGGTTGTCATTAGTATCAAAGACATCGGTCAGTTACCTATGCTACTCTAGTCAGTAACTGCAAGCACTACAAGCCAGTCAGTTAATGAAGCATTCCAATATACACCGAGTAGTGTAGTGTATACTGAGCATAGTATAAACCAAGCTTGTGTTTACCGACGCATTTCTTTTTTAACTGAGTATGGACAAAAGAACTAAATGATGAGTTTAGCCGATAGAAGTTGATGAGCTATAAAGTGTATGATCACAGAGTGGAAAGATAAAGTTTGTTACGAGATCAACGACTAGAAAAATTCAAGGAAGATCTAAAGGACATAATTGAAATGTGTTACTGACACATCAGTCGATGAAGGTTTAAGTGGCAAAATCAACAAAGGAGATTAAGCGGCAAAATCTAATGGATGAAAAGAAAATGGTTTACTTATCTATTTAAGAGACTAGGGTTTCATTATGAAACTTATGCCAGAGGAAATAATACTGCAAAAATATCGCGTGAACAAGCTTCATGGATGCCTGATCAAACTGGTTAAGGAGAATTGAAATGCAGAGATTACCAAGCGTCAGAAAGCTATAACCGAGAGATGGTAAGTTACTGAATAATGTTGAACAGAATTGATATATTGATCAGAGGATTTGAATGAGCATAATATATATTTGTACATCTACAAAAGAAGTTGTATTGTAATCAGATCACCTGTTGTTACAATTTAACCATTGTAATCAGATAAATCTCTTAACTGAGTACACTTGAAAGTCTTGTAATGTCATTCATATAATGTACATTTTTTATCCTATCAACCCCATAGTGAATGTTGGTTGGACAATAACGGTTAGTGTTAAATCTTCTAACAAGGTCACACCTTACAATGTATTTTTTAACCTTTAATAGGGTTAGCTCTTTACCGAGCTCACTTCAGAAGAGTGAACAATTTTGGGGTTACTAGTCCCAAGTGGATTTTCCCTTTACAGGGTTTCCACGTTAAATCTCTTGTGTTATGTGTTGATTGTGATGATTTTTGGATATCATACTTTACATGTTGCATATTTGATTTGATCAGTAGTTACTACAAGTTATTAACTGGTAATCGGTAAAAGCACAGACAGTTTACTATTCTATGTTATCGAGCTACAGAAATATTTTTAAATTGTTTTTGGATATACATTTTGTATTTGGGACTGTGGATAATTGATTCACCCCCCTCTCATTTATTCTAACATTAAAGACTACTCGGTTAAGGGATTTCAAACTCCTTCTGAGAGTCACCTTGTTAGAGGATTTATACTTCAGATCCTATTAAAAATATTGGTCACTTTGTTACAAATGATCTTATCAAAGGATTTTACTTGTAAACTTGTTAGGTCTTTCCTTGAGATAGACTCAAGAATGAATGATCTGATTATGACACTTCTTGTCTAACATATCCACTTCAATTCTAATCACAACACCACATCAACATCCAAATATTGTTCCTTTAGCTTCACACAATCAAAATCACCTATCACATCATCACATTCAACCCTAAAACTTGATTTCAACCTTCTTTTATAAAAACATTTTTCAAACTCAGCCTTTTCTAGAAAAATTTTTACCCATTGATATAAAATTCAAATCTGATCATGCCAAAATGCATTGATCACCTCAAAATTAATGAAGTCATAAATACAAAATTTACTAACTCTATATTAACCGATTGGTTGATCTAGCCAAAGTCACTCTGTCTGTCTCCTATTCTTTCTCTTTGTGTCACTTCAATCCTAAATAACTCACGGTATTCTTCAATCTAACTAATGCAGTTGTAGATGTGGTTAAATATGCCTCTATAGATGATATCTAACCAACAACGCATCTTAACTTGATCTCTAACTCTAGATCTGGTCGTCTGAACCTTGCATATTGTCTTATTTCTAGTTGATTGAACACTTAGTTGATTCTTCAACTGAATCCTTCAACACCATCGGTAAAACTAATCTCATGCCTTCAATAGATTGATTTTCTAGAAATGAAAACACCACAATACAATTTTATGATCAAAACACATATTACCCTCATCAAATGCCAACACCTAGACCACAAGAATTTAAAAAGTAACCAGACATGACCCAATAACTTGTAAATCAAAAGTAGATTATAGGAGTCTAAAAGTAACAGATGGTAGCTATATTTGTTCAAAAATGACAAAAAACCTTAAAACCATCTACAAAATAGAAATAAACATATAGAAAAAAGCAACACAAGACATAGTTTAATATATTTCTTCTATTAAATATGCAAAGATTACAAGACTAGGGTCAGAAGAATGTAAATATAACTATAGTTCAGTGTTATGCAAATGAACAAAATCCTAGAATATAAATCTTATCTCTAACTAAACTCTCCACAAGCCTCCCATTACAACGTGCCTATAGGTCTTTTATAGAAATAAATCCCTCAACCAAATCTCAAGAATGCAATTGAAAGAGCCTATGATTGTGCCATCTATAAGGATCATCATGGAGGTTGTTACAGTTATTTCAGGCATGCCATCTTTATAATCACTATCCCTTTTCTGTGTGTGGCATGAATGACACCTATGCCCTTTTTTGAAACTCCTACCATTGTGCTGGAGAAGATTCCTTTATGATTTGAAAGTGCCTCAATTTCACTGTCAGATGAACACGCGACACCATATATATTTGAATAGAGGGCCCCATTGGATCTTTTGGATGATCCAATCATAGGCTAGACACATGGTGAGCCATCAGGATTTTATTTGATACCGACTCCCTTTTTTCCTTCAAAACTCTAGAGCCTTGACACGTAGCACTCTCTAAAGTGAGTGCACTATGGGAAGTGTCGCACCTTCTGAAAGAAATGTCTGACTCCTAGGTCTTTTCAGGATTTTGCATGATATCATCAGTGAAAGTAATGACCCTAATTAAGAACAATGGTAAGTCTATCAACATCAGTCTCAGATAAATAATCCATAACTGACTCAAATCATACTATGAAGCTCTATAACTTAACATAGCTCAAGTATAGACATTCTTCAACATATTTGTAATTTTACAACATCAAACCTGCAATATAGTAACCTCACTAATCCAATCAACTCACTGAAAATCACTGCAACACTATCACAACAAAGAAATATGTTGACATTAATGACAACACATCTCTCAAATATGTGATAGAAATATCTAAAGAACATATTTGCACAATATCCCAACATGTAGTGCATTCTTGAGACTGCAAAATATGAGCCACCTCTTGCCTATCTTATGCAAATCCTTGTTGAGGCCATTCAAAAGGATGTTTCCAGTGAAAATGAACAACCAACCCACAATTATGGGCAAATTTATAATGATCAACAGTGTCCTAGCCAGCATTCGTAAAGGAATCACACAAGGGCTGATAATAATAATAATATTATTATTATTATTTGATCCTTGCTTTTGAATTCAATGGTTGGGATTAAGGTACCAATCTTTTGTCAATTAGTGATAAAATAGATTTTTAGATTAAAATGAAATGTTAAGAGTTGGTTAATTAACTTTATCAATTAATTAATCATTTATTAATTGATTGATCAGTTAGAGATATTATGAGCTAGGTTTAATCAATAAGGTTTATTTAATTAATTAACATTAGGGATGTAAAGAAAAAATTGATTAATGTTTAGAAATGGTTAATTGTGAGGATGTTTAATTAAATAATAATCTATTTAACTAATTTATTAGAAAAATTATATGATGAGCTAAAAAATGAATTTGGGAGTGTTTATACAATTATTTCATAAGTAATATCTATATGTACTTATCAAACTTGCAAGATTGGTTTTTTAAGAGTTTGCTACTCACTTTTTAAATTTTTGAGAGGGGAGATAAATAGTGTAGTCATTTGAAATTTACCTACATGGAAATTGCTTGAGAACAATTTTTTAAAGTGTAAAAGACATGATGAATTGCTAGATTTTGAGTCCTTTTAGTGGATGGTGAGAATTTGATTTATTTTTTGAATCATCATGGTAAATAAACATTTCATTGAAGTATATGGAAGAGAATAAAAGTGTCCCATTACAATGTGCTTGTAGGTCTTTTATAGAAAGAAATCCCTCAATTGAGTATAAGGATGTTCCTGTTACAGTTGTTTCAGGCATGTCATCCTTATAATCATTATTCAACCTTTCTGTGTGTGGCATGCATGACACCTATGCCCTTTTTTGAAACTCATGTCATTGTGCTAGAGAAGATACCTTTATGATTTGAAAGTGCCTCAATTCTCGATGTCAGGTGAACAAGAAACACCATATATATTTGAATAGTGGGCCCCATTGGATATTTTGGATGATCTAATCGTAGGATAGACAAGTGGCGAGCAGTCATGCTTTTCTTTGATACCGACTCCCTTTTCTCCTTTAAAACTATGTAGCCTTGACATGTAGCACTCTCTAAAACAAGTGTGCTATGGGAAGTGTGGCACCTTCTGAAAGAAATGTCTGACTCCTAGGTCTTGTCAAGATTTTGTATGATGTCATCGGTGAAAGTAATGGCCCTAATTAAGAACAACGATAGGTCTATCAACACCAGTCTTAGATAAATCATCCATAACTGACTCAAATCATATTGTGAAGCTCTATAACTTAACATAGATCAAGTACATACATTCTTCAACATATTTGTAACTTTACAACATCAGATCTGCAATACAGTAACCTCACTAATCCAATCAACTCACTGAACATTCCTACAACATCTTTGCAACACTATCACAACAAAGAAATATGTTAACATCAATGACAACACATCTCTCAAATATGTGATAGTAATCTCTAAAGAACATATTTGCGCGATATCCCAATAGGTAGTGCATTCCCAAGACTGCAAAATATGAGCCACCTCCTGTCTATCTTACATAAATCCTTGTGGAAGCCATTCAAAAGGGGTTTTCCAGTGAAAATGAACAACCAAACCATAATTATGGGCAAATTTATAATGATCAAGAGTGTCTCGGACAACAGTCCTAAAGGAATCACACAAGGGATGATGATGATGATAATAATAATAATAATATACTATTATTATTATTAGATCCTTTCTTTGAATTCAATGGTTGGGATTAAGGTGCCAATCTTTTGTCAATTAGTGATAAAATGGATTTTTAGATTAAAATGAAATGTTAAGAGTTGGTTAATTAACTTTATCAATTATTTATTTATTTATTAATTAATTGAACAGTTAGAGATATTAGGAGATAGGTTTAATCAATTAGGTTTATTTAATTAATTAACGTTAGGGATCCAAAGAAAAAATTGATTGATGTTTAGAAATGGTTAATTGCGAGGATGTTTAATTAAATAATAATCTATTCAACTAATTTATTAGAAAAAAATATATGACGAGCTAAAAAATGAATTTGGGAGTGTTTGTACAATAATTTCATACGTAGTATCTATATGTACTTATCAAACTTGCAAGATTGGCTTTTAAAGAGCTTGCAAATCACTTTTTAAATTTTAGAGAGGGGAGATAAAAAGTGTAGTCATTTAAAATTTACCTCCATGAAAATTGCTTGAGAACAATTTTTAAAGTGTAAAAGACATGATGAATTGCTAGATTTTGAGTCCTTTTAGTGGATGATGAGAATTTAATTTATTTTTTGAATCATCGTGGTAAATAAATATTTTGTTGCAAGTATATGGAAGATATTAAATATTTAGGTTGCAAAGTGGAGGGAGATTGAATGGTTTAGTAGATGGATGAGATTTGAATGAACTCAATAATGAAATAAAATGGAAAAAAATGGCTTTTTATTTTCATTTAATTTTAAAATGGGACATAAATTCATTTCAGTTTAAGTACTTGAAATATGATATAATTTAGACTTAATAACAATAAAAATATTTTATTATTCAATGACATATTGATCATTTAATTAAATTAAATGTTCTACTTAATTACTTAAGATAATGTTAATATCATGCGACATTGCCAAATTTTATTAAAAAATGATCGTCACATCTCAACTTATGCTTGCATTTATTATTCAATATATTTGATGTATAGCTTGGGTCGGAGCTTAAAAATTATATTACTAGAAATAAATATTTGCACCTCTATTGAACGCAGATAGGAAAGAATGGAGGAAAGAAAACCTCCAGCCTTAAGATATAGATATGATGTAAGATTGAAAATTTGAATAATTATTTATATGTAAAATATAATTTAAAACAATGCTAAAAATACCATTAAATTATTTCACTAATTCTCACAACTTCTAAATGTCCCCACAATGCACCAATGATCTTGGAGGAGTGACTATATGCTACTCGAAAAAAAAATTCAGTCCCTACAACTTCCTTTGAGAAAAGTAATTTTTAAGAAGAAAAATTCAAGGTTTCCCATCCTTATCAGGTGACATAATATATCTCATATACTCAATCATAAGTTTCCAAATAAGGAGTTCCTAGTAAAAGAGGGGAATACGGTTCATAAACGGAAGAATGACAAAGTCTGGCAGCTTTCCGTCAGAACAACATAACTTGGCTGGCAAGACACTATCATTCTATGCCCCAAAAACCATTATTTTCGTTGAAATCATAAGTGTGACCCCATTTTCAATGATGATTTGCTAATGGAAATTAATGAAATTTCATGAGTTTTTTTGACAGGATTAATTAATGGAGCTGACCACCTTCCCCTCTTTTCATTCCATGATTAATTCTAAGTATGAAAGCTGGTCATTTATTATATTATTGTCTAAACATAAACGAACAGTAATAGCACTAATGAGTTCGTTGAAACTTTTGAAAAGAAAATTTAAAATAATGAAAAGCTGAAACAGATGACAGGTCAACATGTGAGTTCCAGACCTATATAGAGTCCTATGGAGTGGCAAATTCAGGATATTAAAGGCTAATCGCTGCACTTGTATTATCATATTTTAAATATTATGTGATAGATATTAGCATTGAAGTTGTTGTCCTAGAAAAATATCGATGAATTCTTTATAGATGCTAAATATGACTTTATTAGGGATTTTACGAGGGCTTTAATGGGAATAAGATACATGTAAAAAAAAAGTTAAAATATAGTTAACTAAATATAAAAATTAAAATAATATTAAAATTTCTTTTTGGTTTTAATATTCGAGGCAAAAAAATAGCAGTCAAGTAAATAGTAAGAACAATTACTAGTTATAAGAAAAAAATTATTGAATAACAAGTAATAGTTGTAGATTAAAAACCATGTCAAGTGTACAATAGTTATGAACAAGTGAGACTCAATTATAGTTTGACCCACCTCACCAAATGACACCCTTAACATACCACATGTTGAGTAGGAACTCAACATATACTATCACATCCTAGCCTCGATGCAAAAACACCATTCTAATCCACCACTCCTCCATAATATGACCTTGTCTAGCAAATCGTTCTAGAGCTCTAGAGTTGAAAGGTGAATGAAAAGAATACCTCTATTCCTTTTTCTTTTTCTTTTTGTCTTTGCACCCTTTTCGATAGAAGACTCGAATATTGTGATCATCTTTCTTCCAATGGTAGAAAATAGAGGCTAAGAATATATCCATAACAACTCGCTTCCATCATTGGTCCATCTAACATTGACCATTATTTTTGCAATCCATGAAAGAGAAAATAGAATCCCTATTCAACAACCCTCTTTCAATAGACATACCAATACAAACCAAAATAGAGGCATAAGCACTAAGAGTCAATCGTTGAACAAATAGGAATATTACTATAAGGTGGCAAAAATAAGGTCACTAGCTCAAATGGACAAACTAGGAAGCTTAGGCCTATCTCCTCTCTCACATTGGAAGAAAGATGATCTAATAGGCTCAAGAAGACTCAAGTGCTAAGTGGATGCAATAATCCTTTGATGTTGGGGAGACTGTGACTCTATAATTATGATTGAGAAATACAAGATATAAGGCTAAATAGGAAGAAAAGGTAGTTTTTTGCATGGACATGGTGACTGTGAACTAATAAACAGAATCATGAGGTAGATCTGACAAAGATAGACTATAACTAACATGTAGTAAAAATTCCAAGTTGAAGAAAGAGGACTAGGGTGACTTGGTTGCCTTGTTCTTGGGCTAGAGCAATTGGGTTGCCTTGTTCATGTTAGTCTCCAATCCAATGACTTGCAGACTCTAGCTCTCCTCTTGATTTGTTTGTATATCCTTTTATGTGCCTGTACCACTTATTCCTTCACATAAAAAAATAGGAAAAATGGTGCGTGGAAAGGGGCTTCACTAAGTCAAATCCCAGTATATGAATTAACTTTAAATTGAAATGAAATATAATTGAAAAGAAAGCATGTTGACATGTAGTAGAGGCTAGATCTAAGAATTATGATGTCTTCATACCTTGGTGATGCAATGCTCTTTAAATGTAATCACAAGTGGTCATGCAATAACATGACTCCATAAAAACCTATAAGGAAATCATCAAAGACATGCTTTCATGAAGGTTGTTGAAGCTTTTCACAATGAAGAAAATAGTGGGACAAAATGCCTTGAATGCTTGAAAACTTGTTTTTGACAACTTGAAATGTGAAATTGTAGTTAAACTTTCTTGTAGACTGAATTGATTGATTGTGTATCTAAAAATGATAGAGGGTAGATTTCTTGTATACCTCTCCCAACTATTTTGGGGTGTAAAAAGTGAAGGAAGTTGATGAATATTTAAAATCACTACTAAAACAAAGTGATCATTGTCCAATTTCAATCTGGGGCCAAACATCAGGAAATGGGGGGATTTGGTGTCATGCCCATAAATCTACATGCAAAAACACAGCAACTTTTTTTTAAAAAAAAGGTTATAAGTTTATGTTTAAGGTTAACTGTGAAGTCTAAGTCTTATACCAATCTAATATTCTTACCCTATGTCACAAGTGCTTTAATTGATGGGTTAAAATCTTTAACTCTATTGGCCACTAGAGTGCCGCATAATAGTAGTTCATGAATGGGATTGTTTGTACGGGTTTGAATTTACATCATACTTAGGCATTGTTTACTAGGTACGTTTGTCATCAATCATGAGGCTTTACAATCCTAAAAGAGTTTAAGTACTTTATCTTATCCAACGGTGGTGCCAAAGGTTATCTTAATTAAACTAATTTAGCCGAATGATTATAACCTAAGAGATTGAATTTTTATACCAAAACTAATCCTAATTAGGAAAATCATTGCAAGAAAATAACCAAATCACAAATGAATTTTAGCGTTACAAAAATCATTTATTTCAGCCTAATGTCCACTTTACGAGTAAATTAAGTCACTAAAAACCATATTTTTAGACAAATTTAATTAACTAACTAATAGTTAAATGAATTTATTAACATAAGGTTAAATTACATTTAATTTAAAATAATTTAATTAAAATTAACTATTAATATAAATTAATTAAACTATACTTTTCATTGATAAGAACGAACTCATAAACAAATTAAGAGAATTAAAAGTCATATGTTAACTCACGACCAATTAGCCATTTAATAAATTAACTGATTAGATTAAGCTCAATTTATCATTATTAAAGAGTTAATAAAAGAAATATTTCATAGTATTTATAATTAGCAATAATAAATACTAAATATTAATTAATAACATATTTATTAATAAATATAATTATTAAATAATATATACCAAAATAAAATAATAACATATTCATTAATAAATAAATTTATTAATAAATATAATTATTAAATAATATATACTAAATATTAAATAATAACATATTTATCATTAAACAAATTTATTATTAAATAACTAAATAAAATAAAATAAAACAAAAAAAATAAAATTAATTTAAACAAAAATTGCATATAATTTTATTTTTTAAGTCCCTAAGGGATTGTGGTGGAGGCCCCACCACCCTGCCACGATAGGCTTCCCTGCCCATGGTAGCGTACTGCCCTGTCATGGCAGGACGGTACCCTGTCGTGTCAGGGAGGCCCTGTCACGGCAAGCATGGGGGCTAAGGGCGCCGTGGTCCCACGAAGGGTGGGGTCCATGTCTCCCCTCCACCCCACACCACACACCCCTTTTTTTTATTAATTTAAATTTGATTTAAATTATTTTTAAAAGGCCTCTTTTCAAACAAAGCATACATAGTTTTTTTTAGAAATGGTATTTTCCTTTTATAAAAAAAATAATCTGTCAAGCTTCCTTTATAATTTTATTTTATATATTCTATCTTTTTTCTCTACTTGCAAGTTGACTGAGAAAATAATTTTTTTTTTTTAAAGGACTTTTCTATGAAGGGCTTCTTGGGTGGTGTTTTAGGTGGGTCCCACCCAACTTGACTCATTTAAGTCTGATTGGGGAAGATTTTATACTTCATCCTATTATTTCCAAGTGGATGAAGAAAATATTATTTAATTGACTGTGGTAGGAAAATGTATGAGAATTTCTTCCCATACATTTTCCAAAGACCTGTAGGTATCTATTTCATCTTTTTTTGACTTTTCACTAATTTTGTTTTCTTACATTGTTTTTTTTTGTCTTTGATCTCTTGTATTTTTTTTTTGCCTTTAATTCATAGCTTATGTTTGTTCTATTACATTCTATTTGCCACTCATTTAATCAATTTGTTAACTACTAAGAGCTAAGCCCATTTTTGCCATTGAAACAAATAAAATTACAATTAATTGGCTTCCAAAGCTTAATCTACTAGCTATTTAGCTTCTTAATAAATGGCTACATGGAGCCCATACATCCATGTTTCTTCCTCCTCCATTCTAAGGAGAGACTCTACACCCATGGCTGTCCCATTAATCCCTTCACCCCCAAGGCTACTCTTCCCTCCTAAGGGTGAGCATGGCCTTGAGAACTCCCTTAACAACAACACAAACAAGAAATCTTCAAGAGCTCAAAACTTCACATTTACAACACAAATAAAACATGCACTACAACAAGCTCAAGATTTCACATATACAACTACTAACACACAATAACAAGATTCTCAAATCATAAGCACATAAAGAATCACAATCACTAGTTTCTAGCATACAAGAATGAAAATATTCATGAGAACTCTTTCAACATGGGAACATCAACAAGTAAATGAGGAATGCCACCAACCTAGATCCAAGCTTATGAAAGTTATTTGATGAAGAGCCTCCTCTTTTCCTAAGTCTCCCTTTTCCAAATTAGCAATGTCTCTAAGTTAGAGAGTGGGTGTTCAAACTCTTCCAAAAGAAGAGTCCCCTCTAAAAAGGCCTCCACACATACTCCTAGGGATAAGATTGCATTCCCATTGGGTGGTCTTCCCTAAGTTCCTTACATGGTTTCCAAATGTGGGCTTCTAAAAAGGTTGGTCAAAAAGGTGGGCAAAGGACTTGCATCCTAATGGATGAAGCTCTAACCAAGACCTTGTTTCAAAAGTTTATTTTCATCTATTTTGAAAATCTAAATTTTTGAGGGGTTTTTTGGTCAACTATGGGTTGTCCTATGGTTAAAAATGTCCCTTACCCATATGTATATCAAGTGGGCTTATTAAAAATGGCCTAAACACACCCCTATGCACCTTTTAAGCCCCCCAAAAACTCATGTAAAGCTCAAATTCGGAATTCATTAATAAGACACTACCTCAAGCTCCCTATCTAAGGGGTTTCTCATGGGGATCCTCAAGGTACTATCCTAGGTTGATGGGCATCCAATCCCCAAGTGGACATGTCATGGCCACAAGTACACACACAAGTGTCAAGTGACACAATAAGAATGACACATCACAAGCCATGTGGCATATCCACTTGGGCATACTCAAGAATAAATAACATTAACAATTAACATATAAATTAATTACACTCATGCACATTACTTTCACAAATAAAATATGATACAATGAGGTTTTTGCCTCTCATTAGAAGCAACCTTGGATCAAACTGATTTTGACATAGGTCTATGCTTTGGTTCCCCGAATTTACCATGGTCTAATTCTTTGCACACTAAATTTCAACATCAATAGTCCAAGGAAATATATACATGTGAATTTATAACATTAATGATCAAGATAATTCATCTGCAATATCATAATTCACATGGAATAATCATTCATCTATAACATACATACAACTCATCATGAAATATACAATTCATCACTAAATTAAGCTTATAACATAATCATTGCATATATAATTCAATTGCAATTAAATATCATCATGTTATCATAATCATTCATAAAACCAAATTAATCACATATGTAGGATCCAAATAGATGTCACAGTATTCATCAAAATAACATAACAAAATGTGCATCTAACCTCTAAGGTGATAAAACCATAATATAAAGTATCATAAATCCATAAAGCATCAAAATATAACATCAAATAAGTCTATCTCAAATGCAGAAATCTAAAAGGCTATGACAGGCTCGAGGTGAGGCCTCACATCCTCCCCCCCAGGCATGAACTTCCTCCTAGAGTTCATAAAAAAGATTGGGGTACTGTGCTCTCATCTGCGTTGTGTCCTCCCATGATGTCGTAACCTCATCATAGAAATCCCACTGGACCCTAACCTGGGCCAGCTCTCAGCCTCGAAGAGCTAGCGTCCGGTTGCCAAAATGCAAATGGGATCTAAAGTCAACTAGTCATTCGACTCCACCTGCAAGGCATCCCAATCAATGATATGAGTCTCATAAAAAATATACTTCCTCAACATTGACACATGAAAAACATTGTGGATGCGTGACAGGCTCGGTGGAAAAGCAAGACGGTAGGCGACAAGACCTATCCGCTCAAGAATCTCAAAAGGACCAACAAATCTGGGTGCAAGTTTAGAGCCCTTTCCAAATCATATTGGACTCTTATGTGGTCGTACTCTCAGAAAGACTCTATCCCGAACTTGATAACTATGATCCTCCCTCTTGGCATCTGCATACTTCTTCTATCTATCCTATACCTCCTTCAGGTGCTGTCTAATCAAAGACACCTACTGCTCCAACTCTCGCACTAACTCGGGACCTAAAGAAACTCTATCCTCGATGCGATCCCAACTCAATGGTGTCCTGCATGGTCTTCCATATAATGCCTGATAGGGAGGCATACTTAGAGAAGGGTGATGTCCATTATTGTAGGCAAAATTAAAAAAATGAAGGTACTCCTCCCACCTATTCTAATGATCCATGACATACATGCGGAGCATATCCTCCAACACTTGATTTACCCTCTCTGTCTGACCATCGGTCTCTGGGTGATAAGTGGTGCTAAAATTGAGCTTAGTGCCCAAAGCTATCTGTAATCCTCTCTAGAAAGATGATGTGAAGAGAGAATCTCGATCAGAAATAATCTTATGAGGTATGCCATGAAGTCTAACAATATCCTGCAAGAAAACCTGTGCTACGATTGGGGCTATAAAAGTGGTCCGAATAAGTGAGAAGTGGGCTAGTTTGGTCAGGTTTTCAACCATCACCATGATGGCATCATGGCATCGAGATGACATAGGGAGACCAATGATGAAGTCCATAGAAATAACATCCCACTTCTACTTTGGTATCTCATGAGGCTGAAGCAAACCACCAGGATGTCGATGCTCTGCCTTAACCCTCTGACACTCAAGACATCGTGCCACTATCTTAGCTATGTTCTATCTCATCCTTGGCTAATGATATAATTGCCTCAAATCAGCATGCATCTTCTTGACTCCGGGATGCACTACATAAGGGGCCCTATGAGCCTCTAGCATGATAAAAGCTTGAAAATATCTGAAGGATGGGACATAGATGCATCCTCTATGGTGTAAAAGCCCATCAGAATATAGGGAATATCCTGAATACTTACCCTCAAGGGTACTCTGAGATCGAATAATCTGACTGACCTCTACATACAAAACATCCTCATGAAAGTGATGTAATATCTGATCTCTCAATTCTATACCTGTAGTCATAGAGTAGCCCCCATGGCATCTCCTACTTAAAGCATCGGCAACCACATTATCCTTACCCTTGATGTAGTGGACATCAAAATCATACTCACATATGAATTCCATCCACCTACGCTGACGTGCATTCAAGTTCAGCTGAGTGAAAATATACTGTAAACTCTGATGATCAGAATGTAGCTCAAACCGATGACTTAGAAGGAAATGTCGCCATCTCACTAAGGAATGAACCACTGTCACTAACTCAAGGTCATGAGTGGGGTAATTAAGTTCATGAGTCTTAAGTTTCATAGACTCATATGCAATAGCTCATCTGTTCTGCATAAGAACTACTCCCAAACCATCTAAGGAAGCATTTGTGCATACAACAAAATCCGCTGATAGATCAGGCACTGCTAGAATAGCTGCATTGGTAAGTGCCTTCTTGAGTTCCTGAAAGGCCCTCTCTCACTTCTCGGTCCACTCAAACTTCTTTCCCTTATGCTGAAGAGAAGTGATGGGATGTGCCACTCTATAAAAACCCTCTACAAAATGCCTGTAATAACCTACCAACCCCATAAAACTCTTGACCTCAGTCACTGAAGTAGGTGCAAGCCAATCCATGATGGCTATAATCTTAGATGGATCTACTGAGATTCCATCTCCTGAAATAACATGCCAAAGGTAATGAATCTTTTTCCTATAAAAAACACATTTGGACAAACTGCCATCCAACTGATTTTCTCTAAGACACTGCAATACTTGTCTCAAATGCTCTTCATGCTCCTCTTCATCCTGTGAATAAATCAGGATATCATCAAGGAACACAATTAAAAACTTATCAAGGAAGGTATGGAATACCCCATTCATAAGGCTCATGAAAACTACTGGAGCATTGGTGAGTCCAAAAGGTACAACTGTGAACTCATAATGCCCATATCTGGTATGGAATGCAGTCTTGGGAATATCATTTTCAACAATCTACAATTGGTGGTAACCTGACTTAAGATCAATCTTGGAAAACACTTTAGCACCCTTAAGCTGATCAAATAAATCATCAATCCTAGGGAGCGGATACCGATTCTTGATGGTAAGCTTACTAAGCTATCGGTAATCCATACATAACCATAAGGATCCATCTTTCTTCTTAACTAAGATAATAGGTGTGCCCCAAGCTGAAACACTAGGGCGAATGTGACCCTTCTCCAAAATTTCCTCTAACTGAATCTTGAGCTCATTAAGCTCATTAGTGGTCATCCTATAAGGAGCCCTCAAAACTAGAGCAACTCCTAGCACAAGATCTATATGGAAATCTATTGCTCTACAAGGAGGCATGCCTGGAAGCTCAGTAGGAAACACATCTGCAAACTCTTGAAGTATAGGATAATCATCAAGATATGGTTCCCTTTCCTCCTCATCCTCTCTATCACTAATAGTAATAGCAAAAAGTTGACATCCCTTCCACATGCTCCTCTTAGGCTGCATGGTTGAGATCATACGAAGGGAAATGCCTCTCTAAATTTTGCAAATCACAATAGGTATACCATGATCATTAAGGCACTCAATCCTCTTCTATCGACAATCTAACTTAGCTCTGTGGGCATAAATCCAATCCATGCCAAGTACTATGTCATAAGAACCAAAAGGTGTGATATGAAGATCCACAGTAGTGATGAAATCACCAATCCACACTTGGCTATCCTTCACTAACAAGTTGAGTTACACTCTAGACCCTGGTGCTAACTCCACTTCCCAACTAACTTCATGTCTAGCTGCCACATGCCCACAATGCTCCACAAAAAATGGAGATATAAAAGAATTAGTAGCACCAGAATCAAACAATATGGTAACATATATACCACTGATCATACCTGTAGCCTCTATCACTATGGCCTGGTGCTCGGCATGGTGGTTATCAACCACTGCAAATACCCTTTGAGACTTTCCAAAGTCTCCAAATGTAGGCTCCGATACTACCATATGCTAACTTCCTATCATCTGACCCTGAGGACAATCACGAGCTAAGTGCCCCATGGCACCACATGCATAGCAAGGACCACATGTGTGAGTTTGAACTCCTTGTGGCCTAGAGAACTGATGTCTTTTGATCCTACTAGAATCACTGAAACCACCTCGAGAGGACTGCTGAGTCCGTGCTGGGGGTGCATCTATATACTTTTGTCACTGATCCTTCCTCGGTCCCTATGTTTGCCACTATTTGGGCTTAGAGCCCTACTGACCCTATGGTGGTTTCTATTTCTGATTTTGTTGGGTCTGCAGCTGTGGGTTCTTATTAAAAGACCCTAAAGAATGCCTATTGTTACTCTTCCAGTGACTCTTCTGGTGCCCCTGTGACTGAGATGCGGAGTTATAGTTTTGAGACCTGTCACGAGCGTCTCTAGACTTACCCTGAATCTCTTCTACAACCAAGGCCATCTCTATGGCCTCACGAAGGGTCCCTAGTGAGGTCATGTGAACCTGTCATGATATCCAAACATTGAGTCCCTTAACAAAAAGGTTGACTTGTAACTTTTCATCCTTCATGTAGTCAATATAAGGTAACAACTCAAGAAAATGGGTCTCATACTGTAGTACTATGAGTCCCCTCTATTGGAGCTCGTGGAACTCATCTATACGTCACTGTCAATAGTGCTCTGATAGGTATCTGTCGCTGAACCTCTCTAGGAAGGTCTCCCAAGTCATAGTGTCCATAGTAGTATTGTTCTTAAATTATTCATGTTTCCACCATGTGGAAGCACCTCCTCTCAAAAGGTGTACTGCAAAACGGGCCTTAATGTTGCAATCATACTGACACAACCTAAAGCACCTGTCGAAACTCAAAAGCCATGCCTCGACATTTGTTCCCTCTATAGAACCATAATAAAAATGTGGCTATAACCGTAGGAGATCTCTAATATGGTCCCCAACATCATAGGGTGCCCTCTGAACAAATCCAGGTGGTGGTTCTGGCATGTGAACTGATTCCACCTCATGTGCCCCCTTCCCTTCCTCACGATCTTGTGGAGGGATCCTAGTCCTCTCTCTGGCCTCTGATCTAGGTCCTTCTGACAACTAGTTCTCTGACTGAGGAATAACTGGAGCCAACCTAACCTGTATAACCTTGATGAAGTTCTGTAAGGCTAGAAAGACCTCCTGATTTGGGTTTGGTGGTGGTGGTGGTGGTGGTGGCTGATTTACTATGAATATCTCAGCCCTTTGTTCATCTTGCATACGAACTGAGGGGGCTCGCCTAGTTCCTCATCCTCTATTATGTCTTCGAGCTTGACATGTAAGGGGAGGCATCCTAGCAATTTCAAAAGGGTTAAAGTTAGAAAAGAAATGTAATGGGTTAAGGTTCCAATGTTGAAACCTAGGCTCTGATACCAAGTGTCATGCCCATAAATCTACATGCAAAAACACACCAATTTTTTTTTTTTAAAGGTTATAAGTTTATGTTTAAGGTTAACTGTCAAGTCTAAGTCTTATACTAATCTAATATTCTTACTCTATGTCGCAAGTGCTTTAATTGATGGGTTAAAATCTTTAACTCTATTGGCCATTACAGTGCCACATAACAATAGTTCGTGAATGGGATTATTTGTACGGGTTTGAATTTACATCATACTTAGGCATTGTTTACTAGGTACATTTGTCATCAATCATGAGGGTTTACAATCCTAAAAGAGTTTAAGTACTTTATCTTATCCAACAGTGGTGCCAAAGGTTATCTTAATTAAACTAATTTAGCCAAATGATTATAACCTAAGTGATCAAATTTTTATACCAAAACTAATCCTAATTAGGCAAATCATAGTAAGAAAATAACCAAATCACAAATGAATTTTAGCATTACAAAAATCATTTATTTCAGCCTAATGTCCACTTTACGAGTAAATTAAGTCACTAAAAACCATATGTTTAGACGAATTTAATTAACTAACTAATAGTTAAATGAATTTATTAACATAAGGTTAAATTACATTTAATTTAAAATAATTTAATTAAAATTTACTATTAATATAAATTAATTAAACTATACTTCTCATTGATAAGAATGAACTCATAAACAAATTAAGAGAATTAAAAGTCATCTGCTAACTCACGACCAATAGCCATTAAATAAATTAACTAATTAGATTAAGCTCAATTTATCATTATTAAAGAGTTAATAGAAGAAATATTTATAATTAGCAATAATAAATACTAAATATTAATTAATAACATATTTATTAATAAATATAATTATTAAATAATATATACCAAAATAAAATAATAACATATTCATTAATAAATAAATAAATAAAATTATTAAATAATATATACTAAATATTAAATAATAACATATTCATTAATAAATAAATTTATTAATAAATATAATTATTAAATAATATATACTAAATATTAAATAATAACATATTTATCTTTAAACAAATTTATTATTAAATAACTAAATAAAATAAAATAAAATAAAAAAATAAATTTAATTTAAAAAGAAATCGCATATAATATTTTTTTTTAAAGTCCCTAAGGGACTCTGGTGGTAGGCCCCGCCACCCTGCCGCGGCAAGCTTCCCTAACCACGACAATGTATCGCCCTGTCGTGGCAGGACGGTACCTTGTCGTGGCAGGGAGGCCCTGTCACGGTAGGCGTGGGGGCTGAGGGGGCCGTGGTCCCATGAAGGGTAGGGTCCACGTCTCCCCCCCCCCTCACACCCCTTTTTTTTAATAACTTTTTTTTTTATTAATTTAAATTTGATTTAAATTTTTTTTAAAGGCCTCTTTTCAAACAAAGCATACATAGTTTTTTTTAGAAATGGTATTTTCTTTTTATAAAAAAAATAATCTGTCAAGCTTCCTTTATAATTTTATTTTATATATTCTATCTTTTTTCTCTACTTGCAAGTTGACTGAGAAAATGATTTTTTTTTAAAGGACTTTTCTATGAAGGGCTTCTTGGGTGGTGACCCAGGTGGGTCCCACCCAAGTTGACTCACTTAAGTCTGATTGGGCAAGATTTTATACTTCATTCTTTTGTTTCCAAGTGGATGAGGAAAATATTATTTAATTGACTGTGGTAGGAAAATGTATGGGAATTTCTTCCCATACATTTTCCAAAGACCTGTAGGTCTCTATTTCATCTTTTTTTGACTTTTCACTAGTTTTGTTTTCTTACATTGTTTTTTTTTTGTCTTTGATTTCTTGTATTATTTTTTTGCCTTTAATTCATAGCTTATGTTTGTTCTATTACATTGTATTTTCCACTCATTTAATCAATTTGTTAACTACTAAGAGCTAAGCCCATTTTTGCCATTGAAACAAGTAAGATTACAATTAATTCGCTTCCAAAGCTTAATCTACTAGCTATTTAGCTTCTTACTTCTTTAATGAAATTTACTAAAAGGAATACAATTTCCCCTATAGCTCATTGCTTCCAACAAAAGATAACTACAATTAAAATGCCAAGATCTTGCAATGAAAGAGTGAGAGAGAGTGTGTGTTTGAATCATCCCTTTCTTATCACTAACATTTTTATTCAAATGAAATCTTTACAATGGAACTATAATGATACTACAATAACTCTTCTCCTTAATAGTTTTCAACATGAATACATATAGTTTTATCATTGAGTAAATACACAACATTACATAAGATGAAACTATTACAAAGAGAATCAAGTCCTTCCTTTCAAGACTTGTGAGGTATTGCATACAATGCTACAAATATACAAAAGACATTTTCACATACTTCTTGATACATATATCTCAAATTTCCAAATACAATGCAACATGTAATGTTTCTCATTCCAAAAGTTTAACAACACAACACTTTTTTTTTTCTCTCACAAATACACAAAATAGGAAAACTCTCCCAAAGCTTTTTTCCACAAGCATCTTGGCTTCAAAACCTGCAAATACAAAAATATAGGTCATGGAGTGCTCAGCTCCCAACCTAGGCTTCTATGAAGCCATCCCCAAGCTTGGGGAACCATCACATAGACAAGGATTACATTCAAGCAAACCAACATCAACAATAACATAATAAGAACATTAAAACTCCCATCCAAGGCTTTGAACAATGAGTCTCAAAATTTGGGGTGAAGGTGGAACTAAATCTCAAAGGGAGAAAGCTCATTTCATAATAAGAGACAAGCCTACACTTGGCTTTCTCATCACACATATTCCACAAAACCACAAACCCAACAAAAAACTCCTTATGACCCCCAAGGCAACATGCCATACAAATCCCTTATGATCCCCAAAATACAAAAAGAAATGGCCACATGGAGCCCATACATCCATGTTTCTTCCTTCTCTATTCTAAGGAGAGACTCTACACCTATGGTTGTCCCATTAATCCCTTCACCCCCAAGGCTACTCTTCCCTCCCAAGGGTGAGTGTGGCCTTGAGAACTCCCTTAACAACAACACAAACAAAAAATCTTCAAGAGCTCAAAACTTCACATTTACAACACAAAGAAAACATGCACTACCACAAGCTCAAGATTTCACATATACAACTACTAACACACAATAACAAGATTCTCAAATCATAAGCACATAAAGAATCACAATCACTAGTTTCTAGCATACAAGAATGAAAATATTCATGATAACTCTTTCAACATGGAAACATCAACAAGTAAATGAAGAATGCCACCAACCTAGATCCAAGCTTATGAAAGTTATTTGATGAAGAGCCTCCTCTTTTCCTAAGTCTCCTTTCTCCAAATTAGCAATGTCTCTAAGTTAGAGAGTGGGTGTTCAAACACTTCCAAAGGAAGAGTCCCCTCTAAAAAGGCCTCCACACATACTCCTAGGGATAAGATTGCATTCCCATTGGGTGGTCTTTTCTAAGTTTCTTACATGGTTTCCAAATGTGGGCTTCTAAAAAGGTTGGTCAAAAAGGTGGGCAAAGGACTTGCATCCTAATGGATGAAGCTCTAACCAAGACCTTGCTTCAAAATTTGATTTTTGGCCAATTTGAAAATCCAACTTTTGGTGAGGTCTTTTGGTCAACTATGGGATGTCCTATGGTTAAAAATTTCCCTTACCCATAGGTATATCAAGTGGGCTTACTAAAAATGGCCTAAACACACCCCTAGGCACTTTTTAAGTCCCCCAAAAACTCATGTAAAGCTCAAATTTAAAATTCATTGATAAGACACTACCTCAAACTCCCTATCCAAGGGATTTCTCATGGGGATCCTCAAGGTACTATCCTAGGTTGATGGGCATCCAATCCCCAAGTGGACATGTCATGGCCACAAGTACACACACAAGTGTCAAGTGACACAACAAGAATGACACATCACAAGCCATGTGGCATATCCACTTGGGCATACTCAAGAATAAATAACATTAACAATTAACATATAAATTAATTACACTCATGCACATTACTTTCACAAATAAAATATGATACAATGAGGTTTTTGCCTCTCATTAGAAGCAACCTTAGCTCGAACTGATTTTCACATAGGTCTATGCTTTGGTTTCCCGAATTTACCATGGTCTAAGTCCCTGCACGCTAAAGTCCAACATCAGTAGTCCAAGGAAATATATACATGTAAATTCATAACATTAATGATCAAGATAATTCATCTGCAATATCATAATTCACATGACATAATCATTCATCTATAACATACATACAACTCATCATGAAATATACAATTCATCACTAAATTAAGCTTGTAACATAATCATTGCATATATAATTCAATTGCAATTAAATATCATCATGTCATCATAATCATTCATAAAACCAAATTAATCACATATGTAGGATCTAAATAAATGTCACAGTATTCATCAAAATAACATAACAAAATGTGCATCTAACCTCTAAGGTGATAAAACCATAATATAAAGTATCATAAATCAATAAAGCATCAAAATATAGCATCAAATAAGTCTATCTCAAATGTAGGAAACTGAAAGGCTATGATAGGCTCAGGGTGAGGCCTCACATTTGGTCGTCTTAATCTGAGAACGAGAAAAAAAAATTTCTTTGTTCCTCCCATTGTGGTCCAACTTAGGACCAAATGTCCTATTTCAAAAGTGAATTCTAGAATTACATGTGGAACTAGGCTAGGGTGAATAAAACTAGATGAAAGAGGTCATGCATGTTAAAATAGGGCCTAGGTAAGCAATATATTGCATAGGGATACAATTTACAATGACATATTTAACCCCCACTTTAGAAGAAGTGTGATCTTAGATGCATACTCATGATAAAGTAGAATAAATAGAGAGGTAGAGAGAGAGATGATCATGGGTAAGCCTACAAAGAGATAAAAGATAACTAAGCTCAAGGGAACAAGCCCCCAAACCAAGCTTCTTAACTCTTACAACCATGTTGAATGAAACAAACAAAAAAAAAAAAAAAAAGACAAATGAAAAGGACAACAATGACAAAAACAAGACACACAACAAAGTGAGTTAGTACTAAAAAGGTTCCAAATCAACTAGCTAAAGAGACCTCGATGAACAAAATGACTCAACTACTAGTATCATGCTTATAATGTTACTATAAGAACACAAATGGTCACATAGAAAGATAAAAAATCATACATCAAAGATGAGATAAGACACCATGATCCAACTAACTAGCATGATGCATTATGCTAATGGGATCATGGATGAGAGAGAGAAAAGAGATAGTGAATTACATAGGCTAGAAAGATGTGTTATGATAGTTTATCCATGAAAGAGCACATATTCTACCAGACAAAAAGTTGTGTTATGTTGCGTGATCTATTGATCTCTAAGAGTCTCACATCAAAAGAAGAGCATTTGGGAATTTTTGTGTATGGGGGACCTAGTGTGCTATAGAGAACCTACAAGATTTTAGAAGGTGACTCTTCATTCCTTAAACTGAGAAAATATAGAAGGAACAAGACAAAGTGAAATCTACACTACAAGGAATTGTTCCAAGTCTTTCTCAACATTTTGTAGACTCACAATGAAAACTCAACAAAATTGGAAAATATGTTGTTCCGATGTTCTTGTCTCTAGGTATGGACATAATGTAGAAGCAAGGGTGCAAATAGAGATAGGGGGTTCCCTGCAGGTGTGAAACTTGTGAAAGTGAGAGATAGAGTGTGGGAAGTGGCTCTATATACAATAAAACCACCCCTTCCAGAGGTCAAATACAAGTACCCATACCTGATCACTTGACTACCCATGAATGCAAGTCGTAGAGGGCATAATCTGATAGCCACTTCAAAATCTAATGGAATAGTCAAATAGGGAAATGATCCATTAGTCTTGAAGGAAAGTAGAAAGATAAAAGTACAACATACATAAGTTGGATTAAGCGTAAAATAAACCAACACAGTAAACTCTAGTTAACAAAATGGGAAAGGAAAAAAAAAGACAAAGTTTCCCTACTTTGTTAAGAGTAAACATGAAAAGTTTGGAAGCCAAGCCATAGATTATAGATGCCACAATATACATTCAAGGATAGAAATTAATGAAAAATCTTCCTTTAAAATGCATAAATTTAAAGATTGAGAACTTTCTCAATGCCTATAGATACACATATACATATGTTGTCTCTCTTTTTTGTAAAACACTAGGGTTTATATATATATTTTTTCCCTTGGATCAAATAGAAAGAACACCTTTTAAGATTCTACATGATCAGATGAAAGTATCTTATGTAGAATATTTTCCAAGTTGATTATGACAATGGTCATAGGCCAATTTCCTTGTCCTTTTAGCCTTGTACCATTTTGACGTGGTAATGGATTTCTTTTTTTATCTAGCCTCTATAGGGTTGATATTTTTTCTTAGCCATGAATGGTCTTCCTAAAATTTTCCCCTTGAAGTAGGAATGTGGTAGTGAGTGCAAGGAGAAGTGAATCCCACATTTCATTTAAAAATAGACACGGCCAATTGGGACATGTGTCAACTTGGCAGACATTTTTGGAATGATTTGAAATGTTTTCATTGAAGATGCATGATAGTTCCATGTGTCAAGGAAGACAGTGACTCCATCTTCACTAAGGCCCATGATGGTTAGTCTAGAGATATTAATTTATAATGCACCCAAGTGAAATCTATGAGGTTTTGGACTGACCATTGTAGAAATAGTCTACAACTTAAGAACTCTGGGAGGAACTACACCTATCTGGTTGAACCTTTGCTTCTGATGTTGAGAAGATAGGTTCCTTATCTATTGGTTTGATAAGTCTTTTTGGCTCGTGTGGATGTCTCATATCAGTTATCATTGTAGGATTAATGATATTTTATGTGTCTTTGTGGAGAAATCCTTTCCTTCCATCAAAAGAGCTAACATATGTAAACCTTATCATAGAAAACCTAGTACCAGGAGAAAATATCTCTATCACGTGGAAGTGACAACATGCAACAAGGAAAAAACACAATGAGAGGAGGTCAAAGACAAGAGGTAGTGCCTGCATACAAAATCATAAGTCTTGCGCAAATAATTAAAATTATTAGTAGTCATGAAACCAAAGGGGCAACAAAGAGATGACCACCTGATTTTCAAAAAGAAGAGAATCACAAAACTCAAAACTTTAATGAACAAGATTAAGATGAGAATTTGAGCTATTAAATATTTTCAAAAATACTAGGTAGACTAAATTTCATCAAGTAAGTTAGGCCAAAAATTCATTTGAGTGTGTGCACATGGTTTAAATATTCCTTCATTTAGGATGTGTTGAGAACAATAATCTATCTCTATATTAAGCTAAGTATTTTTGACATACTCCCACAACCTAACATATATAGATTTGTGTTACCATTCAAGCATCCATAGCCCTAGTAGAGATACTAACATCACCTCATTTTTGAGCTTCATGATTTTTATTTTTATTTTCTTTTATATCATTTTTTGAAGTATTAGTGATGACACAACTACTAGGTTGGAGACCAAGGTGGCAGTAGGAGATGTCTTTAAATTTTTCTCTTAATATGATATGGGATTTCCAACATCATAACGGCCTATAGAATAAATTAATGAGGGTTTAAATAAATACTGATGCCACCTATCCTTGACAAGACACATAATCTACTCCACTATCTTGGATTTTAAATTAATGTCACATCAAGATCTTATTAATTAAACTATTAAATAAATGCATTAAGTTTTTTAGTAAATCAAGGTGTACAAATCCTTGGTTTTCCATGTGGACAAGTAGCCAAAGCATGAAAAATGGTTTTTCATGCAAGGAATGATGACTTGGGAAAGGTGCTTCAGTAAAATGGTTGTCGCTTGTCAAGGAGACTTTCCAACCTTAATAAATGCAATCTCGTGTGGATAGCCTCTATTTGTCTATAAATGTGGACTATCACCTCTAGAGAAAATCATTCTAATTGTGGGTATTTGGGAAAGGGTGGGTGTTATTTTTTATCATTTTAGCTTGATTTGGCCATGGATGCTCTTGTGAGGATGACAACTACCAAAGCATAAAATTGTTTCATGGGTAGAGTGACGTATACTAGGCAGAAAAATTTGATGAATCTAGAGGATGAATTCATCCTAGTGAGCGTGTAATAGATCCTAGAGGATGACTTCCTAAAAGTGAAGATAGGTATCAAGTGAGTACTCACATTATGTCATATTTTGTAGGTCCCATTCTAGTCTTAGGAGAAGTGAATTCTATGATTGAGAATTCAGCCAAGGGCCTATTTGGGGATGATTATTGTGAGGGCTTAAAGGAGGTGCTAAGGGTAACATAGCTAGGACTCAGGCTCCTACTGGCTATGGACTTGAGAATCTATGTAGAATGAGTTGAAGTAGTGCCTTGGTGACCCTTTATGGCCAATTTTTGAATGGTAACCATTTCAAAGCATAGGGAGCAGACTAGGCAAGGCTTAGATTTCCTAAAAAGGTTAGTTGGGGATGAATTAATTGACCAAGGATAGTTAGATGAGTTTGTTGGAAATTTTCTTGAGTGGGATATCATGGTGTTTTCATTATGGAAACATATATTCAGTGTTAAGAAAACATGATCCAAGGAGGAAGTTCTGGATAAGAACTTATGAAAATTGTCTAAGTATAACAGTGTTTATCTGTCTACACAGAGACTATTTTGATTAGAAAAGTTCACAAAAGTACTTTTAGTGCATGCACAATTGAGCATAGATTATATAAGGTATGTTGAAGCTACATCTAAGAGCGCAAGATAGTACAACATGTACAGACAAATATATTAATGTTTTACAGAAATAGTGTTGTGCCAACTAGAACAGAGCAGCGATTATTAATTGATTATTTTGAGTTAAGGGATTACTTTTTTATCAAAATAATGACTTAACTAATTAGGGATGACATCCTAGATATTAAGCCTAAGTTAGTAAGAGTCAATATTATGCTTTGATAACATGGAAGCCGACTAATAAGCTATATTTGAGATAGCTAGTATAAAGAAGGATATTATGTTATGTGAAGCTATGTATGAGGATAATGTGAAGTTGTAAAGAGATTTTGTATTGATGTATTATGCGAAATCTGATATATGATCAGATCAATGTGAACTGATAGCAAGTTTTATGTAGAGCCTACAAGCTAGATCAGAATATTGAAGATATTCAGCAGCGGCAAAATGTTTTTGTATTCTATCTTTTGTATTGAAGATTATTATTGTATATTGCATGTTTGGGAAGTGGTATCATCTTACATACATTCACATTTTGTAATACCAACTCCTAATAGGTTTGAGGCTTCTAACAAGGCCTAAAGTCCTCTAACAAAGACCAAGACACTATATAGATGTAATAGACTCCTAACAAGGTCAATATCTCTAACCAGATACTTTTGATTAGTGGATCATTTATGGGTACATCCCCACCAGAGTTTTCCCTTGGACAGGTTTTCCTCAAGAACAAACATGGTGTTATGAGTTCTTTTATTTTATGGTTGTGTTTATTGTACAGTTTATTCAATTTAGTTTCTTATGGAAGTTACAAGTTAATTACATATATCCATAAGTGGGCAAAAGTAAAAGTTTGTGAAATACTGATTTATGCCCCCCTCTCTATTTCCTATTTCTAAAAATTAGTATTAGAGCATAGTTATTGTGAGAAGGCCTAATAGCTTGAGTAAGATCTCTATGGATATGGATCAGTTGCAAAAAAACCTAGATGAAGCTCTTGAGCAGATTGATATTCTTATTGAAGAAAGAGAAACTCTGAAGAACAAATATGAAAGTGCAAAAGACTACATTGAGAAACTAAAAGACAAGATAGAAGATCTTAAATCAAAGAAAGAACCTACAAATCAAATCAAGGATAGTGGAAGTTTCAAAACTAAAAAAATAAAATGAGATCCTAAAGCATGAACTAAAGATTGTAGATCTAAATTTAAGCTTGAAAGATGATAACAAGAAAGTTGAATCAGATCTGAAATCTAAAAATGTAGATCTAAGATCTAAACTTACCTGAGTAAAATCTGAACTTGAGACTACAAATTTGCAGTATGCTAAACTTGAGAAGTACAATACAATTGTGAAAGGGGAACTAACTCAATCCAAGAAACATCTTGAGAAACTGTATTCCAATAGTGAAAAAATTGATGAACATATTTGTTATCAGAAACCTTCTTATGATAAAACTAGTCTTGGATATTTTAAAGAAAAATTCTCAAAGAAGATTGAAGAATGTAAAGAACCAGATCTAGAAATTCAACAACCTGAGAACAAAGAAGAATAAGAAAAAAACAAAGCTAAGTCTAACCAATCTGAAGATGTACCTAAACAACCTAAGAAAGATGGATCACCTAAAGAGATGCGAGGTTAATTCAAAGGTAGATGTTTTACATGCAATTCATTTGGACACATGAAAAGAGATTGTACAGGTAAGAAATTCAAACCTATTTCTAGTTATTTTTATAATTGTCATGGTTTTGGTCATAGAGCTATTGATTGTGAGAAACCTAGATCTAATAATAAAAATAATAGTAGAATGTTTAGAAATACTAACCCTGTAGATAAAAGACCTACTGGAGCAACAAACAATATAAGAAATGGAGTTGTGTGTTATAGATGCAACAATTTTGGACATATTGCCAAAAATTGCAGATAAGAAATTAGTCAATCAAGACTGAGATATGGAAACAATGTCATAGTTTGTCAAATTTTTAATAATATGGGTCACATAGCGAGATATTGAAGAATGAACAACATGAGGAATCCTAATCCTAGAATAAATGTGAACTACACGAGAAGAAATATGGATACCAACAGTAGTCAAAAGGGAAATAGTAGTAACATTGAAGAAGTTATATTTGTAAAAGCTACAGATCAAGCAAGTGCATCCACAATATTAGGAAGTTAGTCAGATGAAGCATTTGAGAGTAAGTTGGAATCAATTATAAACCCATCCCAAACTGATTAAGCATCAAATTTCATGAATTATGCATCAGAATAGCATAGAGCTTAGCAGAAATTGATTCAAGCCTTGTGAAGTTAGTATAAGATAGAAAGTGATATAAAGAACCTATGGTTAAGAGTGCATGAAATTATGAGCATGTATGTGATCACACGAAGAGAAATAAGTTTTGCAGGTAACCAGGAATAGTTGTTTGGCATGTATACACTTATGTAATTAATGCAACAATAATGTCTTGAAGGATTTGATATATAAAAGTGGATTATTGACATCATTTGATCATTCAAGAGTTTACAAGAGTCTTAGAGAGCTAGCTAGTGAAGATTGAAAGCAGTTTGAAATATTTGGAGACAGATTTTCTCTAGATCTATGCGAAAGCCCTAAATCATGATTCCAAGGTATTTTACTAAGTGTTTACTGTTAGAGCATTTATTTTTTAGTGTAATAATGGATGTATCCCGAGTTCATAAAATTAAGGACACACCTAGACCTAAGGTGAGAAAGGAATCAATAGAACCCTCTCAGGAAGAACCTAGCTTAGCATCATCATCTATACCAGATGGTGTATTACATTTGGAAGATGTAAGAGGATACCTGAAGTGTAAATTTGAGACTGTAGGAGACAGTAGTATGACTGAGGAGTATGACAAAATCTACAAACAGGATATGACCTACAAGGAAGGGTATGCATATTTAGGTCAGTTGGACATTATCAAATATATGTTTCACTATAGAATGATGAATGGACTAAGATCATTTTAAGTAAAATTCATGATGGAAAGTTTTGGTTGGATGATAGAGTGATATATATCACAGCTGATTTGATACATGAAGAAACATGATTATCTAACAAAGGTGCAATCCCTCTAAATGAGAAGAATGTGAAGAAAATAGTTTAAGACAACACTAAATCTTCATATAATGGAAGAGGCATTGCAATTAGTAAGATTGAGCAGAATGATGTTAGGTATGTGTGTAAGATAATGATCACCAAGTTATGTGCCAGCTCTAGAGAAGATGATATGGCAATAGGCATGGTACAATCAACTTATCTTATGTGTGTTGATAAGATTGATGTGGACATGAGTGAAATTATAAGGATCCAATTGATTGAAAATCTTGAGAATATTAAGAAAACAAAGAATTCCCAATTCAAATTCTCATCCTTAATCACCTATATGTTTTTCCACCTTTTGAGAAGATTTTCTTACACTATAGGAGTTGATTGGAATGATGAGAGGAGTTTAAGGGAGAGAATAAAAAAGGTGTATCTTAGACACCCAATTGATAAAGTAAATGAGAGTGCCACACTTGTAATTAAAAATTTTCAGAATGAGATGAAGAAAAGGTCAAGAATTCCATCTTCAATAGTTGAGAAGTACAAAAATGAGATATGCTTTTTGGTTGATACTGACTTTACATATATTGAAGTGGTTGAACCAAGAATCGAATTCATAGACCCTCTAGAATATGAAGTATTTGAAGAGGAAATTGAAAGATATGTAAGAAAAATTATGAAGTGTAGACTAGATTTTAAAAGTCCTAGATTTGGAACATTTGATGAAATTTTCAGCACATCATACCAATCTCAGTTGTAGAAGTTAGCTAAGAAAACGGTTGAAATAGAAATCAAGAAGATATTAAAAGAAACCGGTATGACTTTAAATAAATTTAACATTGCGAAGTAGACAAAAACAACAATGAGAGATGTTGGACAAAAGGAAGTATTATTTGTACCACCTTTGGCATCCAAAGAAATCCATGTTCCATATATTCAAAAAATTGATGAAGATGTCACTGAGCCTAGTGAGATGAGCATATCACTGGACAAGCCACCAAAAGCAGCCATAAGAAAATCTACTAGATCCACCTCCACTGCATTGGCTAAAAGAGTAAAAGAAATGGTTAGTGGACCAGGAAAAAGGTAGAAGAATATCTTTTCTCCTGTGGAAAGGATAAGGACATAAGAAGAAGAATCATCACCCATCAAGAAAATGAGAGGTCAAGTTTCAATTCAATCTCAAGGAGAAGAAGGAGGTAGAAGAAAAAAGAAACAGTGGAAGCCTAAAATTGAGAAAGTGAATCCTTTGATCATAAATGAAGCAGATTTCACAAAGCTAAATAAATACTATCATATGTACAATGATTTTGAAAATTTGAATCTTGAGAATGCAGTTGTCAGGCACATGATTCTTGCTGACAAGAAATTTGAGAATATTAAAGATAAGATACTAAGTGATGTTTATGACAAACTGATCAACAAGAACAAGAGATAAATAGAAGAGGATAAAGGTATGAGTAAAATTTGTGAGAAAATTATGTGTAATCAAAGATGAAGAACATTTCAAAGAGATGACGAGTCTCAGCACCCATTTGAGAAGAAAAAGAAGAACAATTCTAATTATGGGAGGTAATTATGAGGAAGTTAACAAGGAAACTGAGGAAACAGTTGTGAAAGTACTGACTTTAGTACCAAGAGAAGAATTAAGTGAATCAAAATAGGACACTCAAACAACAGAATAAGTTTCATAGATGAAAGAAACCATGGTTCCTCCACCTACCATTCTTATTGATGATGAAACCATGCATATATGTAGAAGGCACCAGCATCACCATTGAAAGAGAAGATGATCCTTTTGAAGATCAAGGAGAGGATTTTGAAAATTTGGGAGAAATAGTAAATGAACAAATAGATAAGGAAGAAGATGCAGAAGAAGAAAAGAGAGAGGATAAGAAAGAACAAATAAAGACACCAGAGGAGACACAAATAGAAGTTTCCAAACAAGAAGTGCAAGGGAACAACGTATAGGAAAATAAGTAAAGCCTACAAAGATTACACCTCGGCACATTCAAATAGTTACACCACCGAAGGTCACAACAACAAGCTCATCAAAGTCACACATTGCATCAGTTTTAGCAATATGGGAGCTGAAGTTGATGATGATGATCAAATAGAGTTGATCTCATCTCTAAATAAGGTTTTATATCTACTCAAGTTAGTGAAGTTGATCCGCAAGTTAAAGAAAGAGAGGTAATTAAAGTTTTTGACAGTGAGTTCACTACTTTATCTGACATTGCACCAGTGAAAGCACAAACATTTCATGATGCACAATTATTCCAAACCACCTATCAAAATATTAAGAATGATTTAGACAACCTTGATGTTTGCATTAAGGATTTGAGGAGATGTTTGGAAAGAGGAAGAGCATTGTACAGTCATTGTGCTTTGTCACATAATCATAACTCAGATATTTTAGAGAAGTTGAAGAATAAAGAAGTAGAATTACAAGTCACAGTGAATGAGCTACAAAATCCTAGCATGAAGATAACTGATACTGAGAAGAAAGTGAGTAAAATACATGATGAGATAAGGCTATTAGAAAATGAAAGGAAACAAAGTTGAAGAGGTTTACATTACTCAGAGAGAACCTAACCTTGAAAATCAGTAATGTGTAGAATCAATTGGAAGAATGTCTTTCATCAAAGACATCATATGGTAACTTTGCCTATCCAAATCTTAGAGTAGTTGAGATAGCATCTTATGGGCTATGTTCATTACTTAGTGTATCATATTTTTTTAAGGCTGCATGGGACAAAGAAATTGAAAAATTGAAGGTGAACTTTACATATTGTAGTTCAAGTCTTCCAACATTACAGAATTGAAGACAAGAAGGTATATCATAAATTTTGACCTGTATATATACATATTTTGACACCCTTTTCATTGTTGTCAAAGGGGGAGTAATATAGTATGAGAAAATTGTTGGTATGTATAAGGTATAGATATATGCAAAATAGTATGGAGTATAATCAAAGGGGGAGTATCCCTATGGCAGAATTAGTAGACATGTATATGATCCATAGACTTTTGCAAATATTGTAATGGCCATGTAACACAATGTTGCAGAATGTTGTAAGAATGTTTTTGAAATTTTGTTGTAAGTTTTTGTGACTTAGCCAATTTTCCCATATGTTGCCACCAATGACAAAGGGGGAGATTGTTGGAAATTTGGCTGAGTACAATATCATGAAGTTGTCATTATGGAAACATATATTCAGTGTTAAGACAATGTGATCCAAGGAGGAAGTTATGGATGAGAACTTATGAAAATTGTTGAAGTATAACAGTGTTTATCTATCTACATAGAGACTATTTTGATCAGAGAAGTTCACATAGGTACTTTCAGTGCATGTGTACTTGAGCATAGATTATATAAGGTATGTTTAAGCTACATCTAAGAGTGCAAGATAGTATGACATGTACAGAAAAAGATATTAATGTTTTACAGAAACAATGTTGTACCGACCAGAACAAAGAAGCGATTATTAATTGATTATTTTGAGTTAAGGGATTATTTTTTTTATCAAAATAATGACTTAACTAATTATGGAAAACATCCTATATGTTAACCCTAATGCAAAAACATTTAATATTATGTTTTGATAACATGGAAGCCAATTTGTAAGCTATATTTGAGATAGCTAGTATAAAGAAGGATATTATGTTATGCGAAGTTATGTATGAGGCTAATGCAAAGTTGTAAATAGATTTTGTATTGATGTATTATGTGAAATCTGATATATGATCAAATCAATGTGAACTGATAGCAAGTTTTGTGTAGAGCCTACAAGCTAGATCAGAATATTGAAGATATTCAACAACACCCAAATGTTTTTGTATTCTATATTTTATATTGAAGATTATTATTGTATATTGCATGTTTGGGTAGTGGGCTCATCTTGCATACATTCACATTTTGTAATACTAACTCCTAATAGGGTTGAGGTTTCTAACAAGGCCTAAAGTCCTCTAAAAAGGACCGAGACACTATATAGATGTAATAGACTCCTAACAAGGTCAATATCTCTAACCAAATACTTTTGATTAGTGGATCATTTGTGGGTATCATCCCCACCAGGGTTTTCCCTTGGCTAGGGTTTCCTTGAGAACAAACATGGTGTTATGATTTCTTTTATTTTATGGTTATATTTATTGTTTAGTTTAGTAAGTTTAATTTCTTATGCAAGTTACAAGTTAATTACATATATCCATAAGTGGGAAAAAGTAAAAGTTTGTGAAATATTGATTCACCCCCCCTCTCAGTATTTCCTATTTCTAACAAAGTTTCATGTTATGATGATGTTCAAGTGGGGCTGAGATTCTAGTAGTGAAAAGCTATAAGAATGGGATCTCCACCCATCTAATGAAGAAGATCTTAGAAAGGACTCTCTAGCTAACTCATTGACAACTACAAACATTTAGCTTAGCACAATGTTGAATTCCACATGAAAGAAAAGAAAGAAAAACTACTCCCTTTTTTATTTTCTGAAATAAAAAATCAATACTATAAATATGATGTACACAAATATATAAAATATATAAATATATATCACATGTGTTTATATTATTTTCTTTGATTTTTTCTTCTTAATTTCCTTGTGCAAACATTCATGAAAAATATGTCTTTTAAAGTAAGAACTAAAGTTTTCTAGCACAATCAATGAGCCAATGTACTTGATTCAAGTATTTGCATGTTTTCTCTTAGTAGAGTATTAAGTCCTTTATTTATGTACAAATATCTTTAAGCTAACATCACCTCATAAATCTCTTGTTAAACCACATGATGACATCGATGTCTAGGACACCTTCACATTTGCCACTCCTCTAGGAAAGAACATGTGCAAAAATGCACTTAGAGAAAAATTGGCTATACAAGAGACTTTCCTAAAAAGGAGAAACACGTGCAGTAGTACTTAATGTATATAAAACACCTATCTACTATAACCTAACTGACTAATAAAATTATTAGAGTGGTCCATTAACTAGATTTTGGAAATATGTGTTCCTTTTCCCTAATTAATTTTGTACAGTAAAACTTTTTATACCTTGGGATGGGAATGGGGGAAGAAGGTGCTTGTATTATTTGATTTCTATATTTCTAGGAAAAATCACCAAAATATACATGGTGGAGATATTTCCTAGTGTTTGGGAAAAAAACAACTCATTTAGATACTAACCTCATGTCCTGATATTGACATGACTAGGGCAATCTGGTGATTAAGGGGATCTATTGTAGGTTTGATGAGATATACAAGTGTTATAAGCATACACTCTTTATTAAGGCTCCAAGCTTGGGTCTCATTTTCTATGTGTTGGATATTGCTAATGCATTAGGGAGATTTTTGATACATTTAATAAGTTTAATCACTACGTTGAGTGATGCTGGAATTGCTACTATTTTCATTCGTGTTTTATCACTAATGTCAACATATGTCTCTGTGAAGAGAACATGTTGATTATTACAGTGTACAAACATTGTATGAATGTTTCAAAATGTGCAAAGTCAGATGAGAGTATAGGGAGATGTGATCTTATATCCAATATCACATCATGTAATATTGTGTATTGGCTGAGTTATAGATGTTTTGGTAAAGACTAGTTAATGGACTATGACAATGGAAGCTGATAGAGTGAGTCTCTATGTGTTGGGTATATCTTACAGAAGGTATGGATTCAATGTATGTGAGCTTAAGGGATGATAGTTAGTGTATGAAATAATGTTCATTGGTCTGTGCAAGTCATGGAAAGAAGGATGACATCAGCTGTCGCGTGTGTTCTGGAGAAGACCTATTTGGAAGCCGACTATAGAGATGTAGCGTGTATTATGGATGGTGAACTTGAATTAAGGATGTTGGTCCTTAATTGTTGTAATGTAATTATTGTATACTTTCTTTAGATACCACATGTATCTTAGCAAGGAGTTATATAATTGATTGTATATTAGGAAAGCCTAATTGGCTGACCTGATCATGTATAATGTAATAGGGTATATATGTAAGATCTTTTCTTGTGAAAAGATATGGAGAGAATGTATGTGATATAAAAGGAGAATTGTGGAAGTTGTGAGCTTGTGTCTACTAGATGTATAGCAAAGGATAATTGTATACTTCATTGGAACTGATCAAGCAAAGATAGCTGTTATCAGGCAATTCAAAAGATTGTGTACTTCTTCATATACACTTGTGTTGTGAACAATGAGTTCTGAAGGTGGACATAACCTTCTTTGGTCAGTAAGCCTAGGTAGTGAGCCTACCCTTCTTTTCTTGACATTTAATAGGGTTTGTCCTCTAACAAGGACTGTGTACTGTAATATTTTAATCAGCTCCTAACAGGGCTAGATCTTCTAACAAGGATACTATACTCTCAATACATCATTAGTAGGTGTTAATTCCCACTGAGGTTTTACCTTTAACAAGGTTTCCTCGACAACAAAATATTTTTTTATTGTGTTGGCAATCATTGTGTTCATTAGATTTGATACTACAGCTATTCAATGTTTAAAGTTTAATAATCTATCATACAACTAATTCACCCCCCTCTTAGTTGTAATGTGGACTATTATTCCTAACAATTGGTATCAGAGCTACTGGTCCTTAGAGAGAAAGCTTAACAGCTTGAGGTGATCTTGGAGATGGCATTCTATAGGAAGGATAGTCCACAATTTGATCCTAAAAAATTTGACAATTGGAAGAACTAGATGTGAACTCATTTGCTATGTTTGGGCATCAACTACTAGATGGTTACAAAGAATCAGGTAGCTATGAAGGCTAAGGATGAACTGGAAAAGGCTACTGATGATTAAAAGAAGGTATTCTCATACAACATGGTTGCAAGGGAAGCACTAATCAACGCACTCTCTGAAGGAGAATTTACTGAGGTTAAAGATTTGGATTCATCACACTAGATTTGGGTAAGATTAGAAGAATTGTATGAAGGAGATAATTTTACCAAATAAGAAAAGTTACAGAACTGGAAAACAAGGATGGAGAAGATACAAATGAAGGATGATGAAAGTGTTAGGGCTTATGTACATAGAGTTATAGAGGCTGTGATTGGAATCAGAAATTCTAGAGGCACTTATGAAGAGGAATAAGTCATTGCAAAGATTCTTAGATCATTGACACCTTCTTACAAGACTAAAGCTCTGACTATAGAAAAAATTATACCTTTGACTCCAAACTTTAGCAGAGAAATTTTGATTGCAAAGCTAACTACCTTTGAAGCTGCAAAAATGGGAGATACTGTATCTAAAGTTGAATATGCATTTAAAGCATTTGCACACAAAAAGATAATGTCTGCACTTCTAAGCACCAACAATGAGAACATAAAAGAATAGCTGGGTGAATATGTTGAGGAATGGGAAAAGATACAAGCAGAGGAAAGAAAGATGGATGAACTTGTTGCACTGATTGCTAGAAGAGAAAATAGAGGTAAGGGTAAATTTGAAGGAAACTTACCTTTGAAATGTTTTTCATGCAATAAAATAGGTCATTTTTCATCTAGATGTCCTACAAGAGTTCCTAAGCAAAAACCTAAGTTTTTCAAGTCTAAGTATTCAAAGGATAAGGAATGTTATTATACTAGTGAAGGTATTTTTGATGATGATGATTTGGATTATGAGGAGATTGGATTTATTGCTATTAAAGATGAAAAACCAATGCATGAGGAAAAAGATTTAGTATCTCATGTTGACAAGAAATCTGAATGGATTATAGACAGTAGTTGCTCACATCATATGACTGGAGACATAAACAAGTTTGTTAAATTAGTAAAATATTATGGTGGTGTTGTGAAATTCAGAGACAATGGTCTTAAACCTATCATAGGAGTAGGATCTATTACCTTGGATGGAAAGACTAATACTGATAATTTACTACTTGTTGATGGACTTAAGCATAACTTGTTGAGTGTTGGACAGATGATGAACAAAGAGTTTCAATTACAATTCACTAATGGTAAATGTTTTATCAAAACTAAGGAAAGATGATTGCAACCGATACTAAATCTAGAGGTAATGTATTTGAATTAAATACATCTGGAGCCTCTTGTTTTTTGTGAAGGTAGATGACAGTTGGTTATGGCACATAAGATTTTGTCATGTTAATTTTGATAATATTGTGAAGGCAAGCCTAACTAATGCAGTGAGAGACCTACTGAAGATTGTGAAACAATCTAACACTGTATGTAGAGAATGTGTTATAGGAAAATAGACTAGAAGCAGTTATAAAAGTAAAGCATATACATCAAAAGGAAAGTTGGATTTGGTATATATAGACCTATGTGGACCTACAAGGACAAGATCATACTATGGTGAATGGTATTTTATACTTTTTGTTGATGACTTTTCTAGAATGATGTGGGTCACTTACTTGAAAGAGAAATTAGAAGCATTTGATAAATTCAAGATATTCAAGGTAAAAGTAGAGAATGAATCAGGTTTAAAGATAAAATTTTTGAGGTCAGATAAAGATGGAGAGTTTACTTTAGATATATTCAATTCATACTGCGAAGAGCATGGAATATAAAGACATACATCTGCTCCTAGGACTCCATAGAAAAATGAGATAGCAGAGCGAATAAATAGAACTATACTTGATGCTGCTAGGACAATGTTTCTTGAAGGAAATGTATCTCATATGCATTGGAGAGAATTTGTTGGGACAACAGTGTACACTTTGAATAGAATTCAAATTAGAGAAGGTACAAGTAAGACTCCTTATGAATTGTGCTTTGATCATACTCCTACTGTAAAATATTTTAGAATATTTGGTAGTAAATGCTATATCAAGAGAGATGATGAGATAGGGAAGTTTGATGCTAGAAGTGATGAAGGAATTTTCCTTGGTTATTCTACTAAGAGAAAGGCTTACAAATATTTTAATCTAAGATTAATAAAGATGATTGAAAGTAACAATGTAAAGATAGATGAAAGGTTTCAGATATAAGAGATAATGTATGATTGTAATTAGAATACAGAGATCAAGGAGGTTGTTGCTACAGAAGAAGAACTTGTTGAGGCTGAATGCAAAAAATGAGACTTGTGATGATGATACAAATGAGGCTACTGAGGTTCCTAAGACTTCAAGGTATGTCAAGAAAGACCATCTTGAAAAATAAATTATTGGTAATACAAATCAAGGAGTAATGACTAGATCAAAGGCTAGAGAAGAAATTTGTTTGATTTCTCAAGTTGAACCAAAGACTACAGATAAAGCTTGTAAAGATGAATCTTGGATAAATGCTATGAAGGAAGAATTATATTAGATAGAAAAAAATAACACTTGAGAATTGGTTGCTAGACCTAAAAACAAAAATGTATTAGGAACTAAATGGGTTTTCAAAAACAAAATGAATGAAGAAGGAACTGTTGTAAGGAACAAGGAAAGATTGGTGTGTAAAGGCTATTCACAACAAGAAGGCATATATTTTGAAGAGACATTTTCTCCTTTTGCTAGAATAGAGGTTGTGAGATTATTCTTGGCTTATGCTACACATAAGAACTTCAAGGTATATCAAACGGATGTGAAATCTACATTCTTGAATGGGGATCTTGAAGAAGAAGTGTATATATAACAACCTGATGGATTTCCTCTATGCAAAGATGGAGACATGGTATGCAAGTTGAAGAAGGCACTATATGGACTAAAGTAAGCTCCAAGGGCTTGGTATGCAAGGTTAGACAAATACTTACTTCACCTTGGGTTCAGAAAAGGTAATGTTAATAGTAATTTATATTTAAGAACTAGTGAACATGGAGTTTTGATAATAGAAGTTTTTTGTTGATGATATTATCTTTGGAGGCAATGATGAATTGTGTGAGAAATTTTCTAAAGAAATGGAAAATGAATTTGAGATGTCTATGATAGGTGAAATGAAATTATTTTTTGGACTATAAATAAATCAAAGCAAGAATGACATTTTTATTTCTCAGACTAAATATCTTAAAGAAACGCTGAAAAAGTTTTGAATGGAAGACTATAAACCAGTTAGTACACCCATGGTGACTGGTAATAAAATGAAAAATGAAGATGAGACAGTGTCTTTTTCAGACCAAGTATAGATCAATGGTTGGAGGATTACAATATCCGACTCACACCAGACCAGATGTTGCTAATGTTGTTGGAATTGTGGCTAGATATTAAGAAAAACCTAAAGAGACACACCTAGCTATTGTGAAAAGGATATTTAGATATCTGAAAGGGAATATTGAATATGGCTTATGGTATGATATGAATGATAACTTTAAAATTCATGCTTATACTGATGCTGATTGGGTAGGGAATATTGATGACAGGAAGAGTACTAGTGGAAGTGCATCTTTCCTTGGGAAAAATTTGGTTTCATGGTTAAGTAAGAAACAAGATTGTATAGCTCAATCTACTGTAGAATCAATGTATGTTGTTGTTGTTATTAATTGCACTCAAAAATTTTGGATGAAACAAATATTGAAAGATATTGGAATAACTTTTGATGAACTAGTGGTTATCCATTGTGATAACAACAATATAATAAACATGTCAAAGAATCTTGTGATGCATTAAAAAACTAAACATATTTCTATCAAGTATCACTTTTTGAGAGACAAGGTGGAAAAGAAGGAAATAAGATTGGAATACATTACCACAAAGGAACAAATAGTAGACAGATTTACAAATTCATTTCCAAAAGATACCTTTGAATATCTCAGAGGTATGTTTGGGGTTCAAGCCCCTTCTAGTCAAAATTAAATGATGCAGGGATGCATCATTCCAGAGGTTTTTAGAGCCTTATCATATTCTAGACTTGATGTAGGGATCTACTCCTCAAGGGGAGTGATCATTGGAAATAGTTGTTGAAGATAGTTGATGACTTATGGCACCCTTTTCCATTGTTTTCAAAGGGGGAAAGAGACTATGTGAAAATCCTACAAGAAAGAGACTATGTATTGGGGAAAGAGACTATGTGGTAAAGGTACCGAGAGAATATTTTTGGGTTGATATTTTTTCCCATATGTTTCCATCAATGCCAAAGGGGGAGATTGTTTAATCACTATGTTGAGTGATGTTGGAACTGTTGCTTTGGTCATTTGTGTTTTGTCACTATTGTCAACATATGTTTCTATGAAGAGAACAGACTAGTTATTACAATGTAAGTACACTGTACCAATATTTCAAAACGTGCGAAGTCAGATGAGAGTACAGGAAGATGTTGTGATCTTATTTCCAAGATCACATCATGTAATGTTGTGTATTGGATAAGTTATAGATGTTTTGGTAAAGATTGGTTACTGGACTATGACAATGGAAGTTGATAGAGCGAGTCTTTGTGTTTTGGGTATATCTTACAGAAGCTATGGATTTAGTGTATGCGATCTTAAGGGATGATAGTTAGTGTACTAAAGAATGTTCATTGGTCTACACAAGTCATAGAAAGTAGGATGACATCAGTTGTGGCATGTGTTCTAGAGAAGACCTATTTGGAAGCTGACTACAAAGATGTAGCATGTATTATGGATGGTGAACTTGAATTAAGGATGTTGGTCCTTAATTTTTGCAATGTAATTTTTGTATACTTGTTTTAGATATCATGTGTATCTTAGCAAAGAGTTATGTAATTTTTTGTACATTAGGAAAGCCTAACTGGCCAACCTGATCATGTAGAATGTAATAGGGTATATATGTAAGATATTTTCTTGTGAAAATATATGGAGAGAATGTATGTGATGTAAAAGGAGAATTGTGGAAGCTGCAAGCTTGTGTCTGCTAGATGTAGAGTAGAGGATAATTGTATACTTCATTAGAACTGATCAAGCAAAGATAGTTGCTATCAGATAGTTTAAAATATTGTGTATTTATTCATATACGCTTGTGTTGCGAACAGTGAGTTCTGAAGGTGGACATAACCTTCTTTGGGTAGTGAGCCTACCCTTATTTTCTTGACTCCTAATATGGTCTATCCTCTAACAAGGACTATGTACTGTAATGTTTTAATCAGCTCCTAACAGGGCTAGATCTTCTAACAAGGATACTATACTCTTAGTACATCATTAGTGGATGTTAATTTCCATCGGGGTTTTACCTTTAACAAGGTTTCCTCAACAACAAAATATTTTTTTATTGTGTTGGAATTCATCATGTCCATTGGATTTGATACTACTTCTATTAAAATTTTAAATTTTAATAATTTGTCATACAACTGATTCACCCCCCCTCTCAATTGTATTGTGGACTATTATTCCTAACAATATGTTGTTTGAGGTTGAAGTTAAATTTTTTGAAGTTCCCTCCTCCACACTTCTTCCTAGGAAGGGCTTATCCTCCAATAATAAGAAGAAAATATCTAGCTCATCCCAAAATTGGGCATCACTACATTCTCCCACATCCTCTTTTTGAATCAACACACTCCATGTCAAGCTCTGACTGATTGAGGCTTTCTTTCTTGTATCCTCCACCTTGCATAGGAAGGATATCATTGATTTGGGGGTTTGATAGGAGCAATTGTCAATGAAAAGCTCCACTTCCTCCAAAGGTGGTTGTTCTCTCCTCCAAGTGATTAGGATGCCTTCATAAAAAATAAATCATCTCGGGGAGAAGGGTTTGGGGTGGCATAAAATCCTCCAATTAGGGTATGTAGATGTTTTCTTCAAAAATAGGAGTACCACCTCTAGAGAAAAAATTAACCAACTCATATCCTCAAGTTAGTATGTGGCCTATATGTTTTTGTGGCCTAGGTCTAATGTACCATACAAGTGGAAATCTACAACAATTGTCCTTAATCTCTCATTAGAAGTTGTGTAGGGTATCTTGGGCATTATATCCATGTGGTTCCACTATAAGAAGAATAGATGATATCAAGGGTTTTGGGGGGGCTTCATACCTCTAGAAAAAATGTTTTGTGATGGAATGGTTCCAATCATCTTGATTCATGAGGCTCATAAAAATACCCCAACCTATTGTATAATCCTCATTCTTTTGTAACATAGAGTTATTTGAAGAGAGTTTCTTGAAAGCTAAATTACCAAAGAGAGCACTAACTTTTGAGGATGTTATAAAAAAGGTCCCACTAGGCATTCTAGGAAAAAATTATTGATCTCTAAGAGGCTCACATCTAAATAAGAGCAGTTAGGAAATTTTGTGTATGAGGGACCTAGTGCACTACACAAAACAACCTCCATGATTTTACAAGTCAACTCTTCATTCCTTAAATTTATAAAAGGGAGAAGGAACATGGCTAATTAAAATCTATGTTGCAAAGTGATGTGGAAAGGCTTTCTAAACATTTTGCAAGTTCACAAAAAAACCTCAACAAAAGTTTGGAATCTATTGTTCCAAGGTTCCTATCTCTAGGTATGGATACAATGTGGAAGAAAGGGTCCTAATAGAGATAGAGGGTTCCCTATAGGTGTCAACCTCATACAAGTGAGAGACACATTGTATAAAGTGGCTATGTCTAGAATAGAACCACCTCTTTCAAATGTCAAACATGAGTACCCATACCCGATCACTTAACTACTCATAGATGCAAGCCACACAAGGCATAATATGATACCCAATTTAGAAGATAATGGAAGATTCATAGAGTGACATGACCCATTAGTCTTCAAGGATAATAGAAACAAAGAAAGGTTAACATACATAAACCGTGCTAACCACAAACTAAATCAACACAATACACTCATGTTAACAAAAGAGGAAAGGAAAAAAAGGCACAATCTCCATACTTTATTATGAAACATGTAAAGGATGAAAAAAAAGCCATAGATTATAGATGCTACATTATAAATTCAAGGATAGAATGTAATGAAAATTATTTCTTTATAATGTACAAATTTACAACTTGAGAACTTTCTCGATGCCTATCAATACACATATACATGTGTTTTCTCTCTTGTTTTTTGTGAACACATGGGTTTATATAGATTTTTTACCCAAAATTGAATATAAAGAACACATTTTAAGATTCAATGTGATCTAATGAAGGTAGGTTATGCAAAATATTTTCAAAATTGATGATGATGGTGACCATAGGCTAGTTGATTTGTCCTTTTATCCTTTTACCATTTTGGGGTGGTAGTGGCTTTCCTTTTTATCTAGCCTCTTTAGGATCATTGCTTTTACCAGTTAGAAAATTTCTTCTTAAGATTATCCCTTTGAAGTAGGCATGTGGTGCTGAGCACATAGGTAAGTGGGTCTTGCATTTCATTTTAAAACTAATGCAACTAAGTATGTCACACTCATTTTGGAAAGTATTTCCAATGTTCTTTAGAAATATTTTTTATTGAAAATGCAAGGTGGTATCACATGTCAAGAAAGATATTGACTATGTCTTCACTTAGGCCTACAATGGTTAGTTAGGAGATATTAATTTAGACCATGACTAGGTGAAAGCTATTGGGTTGTGGGCCAAATTTCATAGACAGTCTACAACTTTGTGACTCTAGTGGGAACTGCACCTATATGGATGAGCCTTAGTTTCTCAGTTTGAGAACATAGGCTACTCATCCATTAGGCTTCTAATTATTTTTAGATCATGTGGATGTATTATATCAATCATCATTGAAGGCTTGATGAGATTGTATGCATCATTTTGTGGAAATCCTTTCTTTTCATCAAAAGAGATAATAAGTAAACATTATCATAGAAAACCTAGTACTAGGAGAAAAAATTCATATTTCATGAAAGAAATGACATGAAAAAGGGAAAAGAATAGGAAGAGGAGGTCAAGAGATAGGAGGTGGTATCTACAAAAAATCTATAAGTGCTACAGAAATAACCAAAACAATTAGTAGCTATGAACCCAAAGGAGAAATAAATATATGATCACCTGATTTACAAATAGAAGAAAATGCACACAACTTGAAATTTTAATGAACAAGATCATTATAAGACTTTGAGCTATTAAATATTTTCAAAAATATTAGGTAGATTGAGTTTCATCAAGTAAGTTAGGTAAAAAAAATTATGTGTGCATAAGCGTGGTTGAATTCATCCTTCATTATGGATGTGTGTAGAACAACAATGTGTCCCTTTATTAAGCTATGTGGTTTGGCATACTCCTATAGCCAAAAAAATAGAGCCTTGTTTCCATTTGGGTGCCCATAGTCCCAAAAATTTTATTGCCTTAGTTTACATCAACATTTCTCTACTACACGTCATACATCCATAGCCCTAGTAGAGATATTAACATCACCTAATTTTTGAGTCTTGTGATTTTAATTTTCTTTTCTTTTTTATCACTTTTTAAATTATTAGTGATGGTGTGGCGGCTAGGTTGGAAATGAAGGTTAAAATGAGGGTTTAAATGAATAATTCTGCCACTTGTAGAAGTAATTGATGAGGGTTTAAATGAATAATCATGCCACTTGTCCCTAGTAATAGCACATAATCTACTCAACTATCATGGATCTTATATTAATGTCACATTGAAATCTTATTAATTAAAATATGAAATAAATGCATTAAATTATTTAGTAAATCAAGTTTTACAAATCCTTGGTTATCAATGTGGGCAAGGATCTAAAGCGTGTGAAATGTTTATTCACATAGGGAATGACAACTTTGGGAAATTTTCTTTAGTATGATGATTTCTTCTAAGGAAACTTGCTAACCTTAATAAATTCAATCTCATGCGAACAACCTCTATTTGGATACAAATGGGGACTATCACCTCAAAAGAAAATAATTATAATTGTAATATTTGGTCAAGGGTGGGTGATAGTGTTTAGCACTATATCTTGATTCATCTATGGACACTCCTATGAGGATAACAACTACCAAATCTCATAATTATTTCCTACATAGAGTGATAGAAACTAGGTTAAAAAGGTTGATGAATCTAGAGGATGAATTCATCCTAGAAGATGTGAAATGGGTCCTAAGGAATTACTTCCTAAAAAGTGAAGATAGGCATCAGGTGAATACTGACATTGTGTCATGTTTTGTGGCTTCTCGCTAGCTAACGACCCAAGGTCCTACATGGAATGCGATGAAGTAGTGCATTGGTGGCCCTTTGTAGACAATTCCCAAACAATAACCATGTTGGAACATAGGAAGTGGGCTAGACACAAATTAGATTTCCTAAAAAGGTTAGATGGGGATGTCTCAATTGACCAAGCCTACTTAGATGAATCTCACACTATGGTGATCTTTTAGAAGGACTAGGATTGTGATAGCAATGAGCTAGAAGAAGGGGAGCTCCCCACATCTGATGAAGAAAAAGTGGTGCAGGAGAACCTACTCTAGATTCAAAAAGAATTCCTATGGAACCTAGGATTTCACACTAAGGTCCTCAGAGGCCTCTAGTCATGCTTAAGATAAGGGTTAGACATTGGATCTCTTTGTAAGACCCTAGTTCCAAGATTGGCATTTTATGAGCCCTTGGTCTAACTAGTGGTCATTTATGATCCAACACCCTAGTCTTAGGTATTTTTCATGATTTTATATGTTTGGATCCATTAGGATCATCAAATCAAGGTTAGGACCAAGTTTGGTCATTAGATTTGCATTTTTGCAAATTAGGCAAAAGTTGTCATGCAACTTTCGAGCAACTTTCTTAATAGTTGTCCAAAATTGTAAACACAACTCCCAAATGGCTAGTTGGTTCAAAAAAGTTGTATAACTATTGGGAGTACCTACATAAGCCCTTTTAGGTGGGTGGTAGGACAACACAATGTATTTTGGCAATTAAAATCAATAAAATCATAAACTTTCTCTGCAGATTTCATGATTCAGACCATTGTATGAACATGTACAGATGTGAGGGCATGAGATAGTGATTCAAAAGGTTGAAGCCTTGAGTCTTCTTTCATTTTCAGTTGGTCTCATGTATTGATCTGACCCAGGTTGGAAGATATCTGGTTTTTAGTAAGAGTGCCTAGAATTGAGGCTTAAAAATAGGGTTTCTAATAGGGCTTGATTGTTTGGTCCCATTCCACCATGGGAAATTGATGACCCTTGGTGGAATACAATATTTTCCAATTTAATTTCATATTTTTCAGATTAGGAGTGTGGGTTTGCAGGGAGGTGTGTTTGCCACAAGACCCTAGGTGTACATCTCTATGTGTGCACCAGTCAAGTAACTAGGACAGTCATCCTAGATTTTGGTTGGGGATTCATCAAAGCCTAAAAACTTGGATTATAAGTTTTTTTACATGTCCAAACATGCCTCCATGCTTATTTTGTGTTTTTTCATAGGAGAAAGAGCACTTGTAGTGCATTTGGAGCCCTGATTAGGCCTATTAGCCCGGTCTAATATTGCAACAATAGTGACTTCCATTCACTTCCATTCCTTGGTGTTAAGACATGTTTTGTAAACCCAAAAAGGGTATTATAATCCTTGACCAAATCTCCATCTCATTTGGGAACATTTAGACTTATGTTCAAAATTCACTCTAGGAAGGGCTACAAGCCAAATCCTTAGGTTGTGAAGCATCTTAGTGTTATGGGTGGTTTTTAAATGAAAGAACCATTGGAACTATAAGGATAAGACCTAAATAGGCCAGAGAAATGTTTTTAGGCCACCCCTGGTCTTGGTATCCATTTCATGGGGTTTGATCACTTTTTGGTTTGAAGAGATCTCTTGGTGAACTTGTGTGCTTGAGTGCTTAGGACCTTGGTAAGCCTAGTGATTAGGTTACCTTGTATTGTAGGGTTGTGATAAACTTCTCTAAGCCTCTTTACTATACCTATGATAGGTATTTAGCACTTGACCCTCCTTACTTTGGGTGTTGAGGGATTGAAAACTTACCATTGCTCATTGTTTGAAGGCTTCTGCTTGCCACTGCTGCATCAAAAAGACTCTAGAAATGACTCTCTAGATAACTCATCAGGGGTTGCAAACAACTATAATAGAACAATGTCAACTTATAGGTGAAATAAAAGAAAGAAAAATTACCCCCATTTTTCTTTTTTTGAAAGAATAAATTAATACTGCACATACAATAAATAGAAATATATATATAAATATACATATTATGTTCTTTAATCTTTTCTTCTTAATTTCCTTATACAAACATTCTTGGAAATCATGTCTTTGAAAGTAAGAACAAAAATTTTCTCATAAATGTAAAAAAAATCATTTTGTTTTAAGAAAAAGTACTAAATATGAAAAGTTTGTTGTATATAAAACTAACTTCATTTTAGGGAATACCAATCCTAGAATGACCAATGAGGAAATGCACTTGATTTGAGCATTTTTTTTTCTCTTAGTAGAGTATTAAGGCTATTATTTATGCTTTAATGTCGTTAAGCTGACATCATCTCATAAAATCTCTCATTAAACTATATGACAAAATTGATGTTTGGGTGACCTTTGCATTTGCCACTTCTCTAGGCAAGAACATACATGCAAAAATGCACTTAGGGTAAATCTAATTATAAAAGGGACTTTCCAAAAAAGGATAAACTTGTAGGATAATGATTTTTGGAAATAAAACACCTATCTACTCTAACCTAACTAGGTACCCAAATTATTAGAGTAATCAAATTTTGGAAATATGTTCCCCTTTTCCCTAATTTCTTTTGTATAGTATGAATTTTAACACCTTGGAATGGGAATGGGGTAAGAAAGTGCATCTTTTCTTTTATTTCTATATTTCTAGGAAAAATCACATAAATATACATGGTGGGGCCATTTCCTAGTGTTTGGGAAAAAATGACTCATTCAGGTAGTAACCTCATTTCTTGAAATTGACACAACTAGGGTGATCTGGTGATCCAAGGGATCTACTACATGCCTAATGGGACATCCATTTGATAGAAGTGGATGGTCTTTGATGAGGTTTCAAGATGGGGCCTAATTTTCTATGTCATTAAAGGTTGAAGTTGAAGTTTCCACAATGCTCTCCTCTACACTCATTCCTAGTGTAATCAGGGTAATTCAGATATGTAAAACCTACAATAACATCCAAATATCAACCACAAGAAGATCTATTAAGTATTTAGTACCCCAATATCAAAAGAGGAAGTAAGATCAACATAAAGAATGAACAATCAATAATATGAAATCATTTTTGAACAAATGAACATGCAAACTAGTAATCCTCCTTTATTGTTCTCCTTCTTGATACAATGTTGGGCTTTAAATTTCAAGCTCAAAGTGTGATAACATAAGAATTCAAAGCATAACATTGTTGCAAATTAATAGAATTAGCCCTCTACTTATAAGAATTTTGGGTTTCCAATTAGGATTCCTTGATTGGTGGGACTAATTATCTATGATTTAAGAGTTAACTCAGATTGATTAGGAGTTCAACTCACTTGATTTCATTTTTAATAGATTTGATTGATCTATTAGGAAAATAGATTGAAGATTTGACTGATTAGATGGAATAGAAGATTGGATAGATTGATTAGTCAGGAGAGATAATTGAGGAGTCTGAAAGTGTGATTGAGAAGTTAACTGGAAACTTAGTATTAGTCAAAATTGGAAGAATAAATATAAATTAAATAAATATAAAATTTATTTATTTACAGATGGGGGAATATAAATAAATAATTAAACTTATTTATTTATGAGAGGAATAATTAGTTTAATTAAATAAATATCATTGATTTAATTATGAATGGAGATTTGATGTATTAGATGTAATTATTATGTGTGTAATAATAACAAAAAGAAAAATATTAATTAAATAATGTGTTTATTTAATTAATTAAATGACATAGGTAATAATTAAATAATATTAATTATTTAATTACTTTATAAAAGAATAATTGATAAATACTAATTTAGATGTTTAATAGATAAGTAATTAATTAAAATCACTTAATTATGAAATTAAAGAGAAATGATGAATTTGAATTTAGACTATAGTAGGACATGATTTAATTAATAATGAAGACTATTTAATAAATTAAGAGGAATGTTAATCAATTTGTTGCATTAAAGTGTCTAGTCATTTTTAAGTGTCTACATTTTACCCCTCTTTGATATAATGTTTTTAAGCATTATTTCAAGGAATAATTGATAAAAAGTGTCATGATACAATGTCATAAGAAAATATCACAAGCACGCAAAACATATGCAAAAAGGTGTCTACAATGATCAACCACTACTGCCTTCACCCTCTGGTCTAGGAGGCCTTGGTGGTACTGAAGTCGAAGGTCCTGTCCCAGTCTTTTTGAGAGCTGCATTTATACCTATTTGGGATGCTCTGAGAGGCTATACCATTTCCCCACTTCTCTAAGATCTATGAGGTCTTTGTGATCTTCTTTAAGCTATATAAATAGGAACCATCTAATCAGTAGGTACAACATTCTCATAATGCCCCCGTCGATAATCTATCTCTCTCTAAATCTCTCAGACCTATCTTCTGGAATCTATCCCTACCTAGAAGATCCTATTAATATTTTTTTGTAAGGTCAAATCCTATACACTAGAAATAAATTATCTTACCTCTACCTCTATCTCCTGAGCTCCCATCACTGTATCCCTTCAGCACATTATTTCAGATTAGGAATACTGAGTATCTTGACAACAAGAGCTAGAATTGCTCAATGAAAAAGGAAAAAATTCACTAACACATTTGCATGCATATCAATAGTGACATCTTGGGAGAAGTTACAATAAAAATTTCATACCATGATCCTTTGAAGTTCATGACTTGGTACTTATGGACAACTAGAAGAATCAAATGGAAAGAGAGAAACTAGGAAAGTTTGAACCAAACTAGTTGGGTCCCTACATCATTACATCAGTCTATAGGTCTGGAACATATCATATATCCACATTAGAGAGATATCCTCTATCAAAACCTATCAATAGCTTGCATATGCATAGTTTCTATTCATAACTCTTAGAGTAGACTCATCCCAAAAATGTCAGAAAATATAGAAAAAAAAAAATGTTACCTTGGTGAAAACCTAGAAATCAAGCATCTTTAGTGACACAAAAATAGAAATACAAGAGAAATAAATTTTTCCTATGGTGAACACCACTTCAGTGACACCTTGGACGAGTATCATGGTGAAAATTGGGAAAATAGATGCTATGTGTAAAGATCATTGCTCTACCATCTATCATAACACCAACATGATATTACTTGTCATTTTCACCTCATATTCTACAATAAAATTTGTTATGTCTTGAAATTTGTCAATTGTCCTTGTCCTATCATATATTTTTCAGCACCTAATTAGTCCACCATGGCCATTTCGCAATAAATTTCCCATTCTATCCTGACTGTGGGCACCCCAATGTCATGATTCATCAAGTCCTAAAAAATTCCCAAAACATCAAAAAATGTCCAAAAAAAATCTAAAATTTGGAAAAAGTCCTTCAAAAAGTACAAAACATTAAAAAAACCCTAAGAAAACATCAAAAACATTGCAAAAAGTCTTAGAAAAATCATCCAAGACAAACAAAAAAATTGAAAAAACCAAGAAAATGCTACAATAAATCTCATTTTTACATAAACCAATTCTTTCACATTTCAACATGAATTGACCGACGTCATACAAAAATTTTGAGCTTGAATGGAACCAAGTCAAAATTGTCAACTAGTCAACAGGTGCTCATCCAAACTGACCGGACAGTCTTATCTACCAATCAAGTCAAAACAAGTCTTTTTGTCAAAATATCATCTTGTCTTATACAAAGGATGAAAACACTCCAAACTAGACATACTAGTCTTACATGAGGTACCTCATTATTGAAACCAAACATCATCATAAATCATCAATGTCATTATCCAAATTACTAAAAAAATAGGGACACATAATCAACATGGTTGTAACTTGTTGAATTAAGTTGTTCTTATTACGTCTTTATTTTTTCAAGTCACACTCTTATGAATCTTTAGGATATCCATAAGTTATTAGAGAAGTCAAGATGGTTCATGACTTATTTTTCTTTATGTTCTATCTATGTGATGTTTTCTATGAAGTCTTAAAAGAGCATTTTGGGTGTCTATGATAAGATCCTTCACATCCAAATGTAGCACCTAATTGAAAAACATATTGCAATAGGTGATTGAGTTGTGATACTCCGCACCTATCTCAACTCCTAATGCCTGATCTAGATGGATTGGCCCACATTCCTTGTCTATTTAAATTTCTTGTTAAAATGCAAGAGGATAATCATACATAGATCATTTATAGCTTGGTATGATGGTATCTAATTTCTCTATAATAAAGTGGCTCAATGATGAATTAAATTGCTCAAGAAAGTTATAATTAAAACTTGGTTAATGGAATTTAAGGTTTCAATCAGGATTCATCCTCGTTCTGTCGTATCCTAACTACCTTTTCTAACAATTCTCTCTATCAGTCCTAACAAATCCTTGTGATAAGGTATCATGATACAAAAATCATCGTACATTCATAGAATGTTAGTATGCATAAATCATACATCATAAGTACATATCACAATGCATCCATCCATCATCTAAATGCATATAGAACATCAAAATCATTTAGTATAATTTTTTTAATCTAAATCAGCATCACATTTGGTCACATCATATAGAAAATGCATGTACATCCATTGCATAAATATAACATCAAAGTATTTCATATCATTTTTCATATCATAAACATTGTAGGCATCATCATAAAAACTAACACAAAATTGTGCATCATAATCATAGAAAATAAACATCATGGACGTAAAAACATAGAAATCATAAGGCCCTCAAAACTCTATCATATATATAAAACTTGAAATGTGTCATGATACAATGTCATAAGGAGAACTCATAAGCTCACAAAATATATGCAAAAAGGCATCTGTAGTGATAAACTAGTACTTCCTTCACCCTCTGGTTTGGTAGGCCTAGGCGGTATGGAATTTGAAGGTCCAACCCTAGTCTATCCAAGAGGTGTGTCTATATCTTCCTAGGATGCTCTTATAGGTTGTACCACTGCCCCACTACTTTGAGATCTCTAAGGTCTCTAAGATTTCAGTGAAGATGTATAAATTGGAACCCTCTACTCAATAGTCACAACATTCTCATAATGCCCTTGCCAATAATTGATCTCTCTCTATATCTCTCAGGCCTATTTATTGGCATTTGTCCCTACCTGGAAGAGCCTATCAATAGTTTATTGCAAGGTCAAATCATGTACACTGGTAATAAATGCTCTCACATCTATCTATGTTGTTTAGGTTGTATCATCTACTACTTTTTCCCTAGCCTCCACTTCCTATACCCCCCACTCATACTATCCCTCTCTAGATACATCTCCCTCTAAATGTGGTTTATCCTCCCTTGGAGAGTGGTCATACTCAAGGCATGTCATGGCTCTATGCATCTATCGCTATCACCCTCCCCTTTACCTAGATAAATGTAATGTCCACCTATGACACCATCCCGAGGGCTCCATCTAGATGACTTTGTAGGTCTCTACAATGTTGTCTCAAACTAGAAACATCACTCCTATCTATATCAAACCTACTCTCTCCCACTAAAACTTGACTAAGGAAATCTCATATAGCTTCATTGAAACCACCCATAGCTATATCCATCAAACCATTGTCATCTCCTCCCATAGATGCATCTATCAAACCTGCATAATCCCCTCTCATTGCCTCCTTCATGTCATCATCCTTTGAAGAGATAGAATAACTACTGCTACCACTCTCACTATCACTCTTTGTCTCATTGGAGCTTCTCCCAATCACATCCACATAAACATCATCACCTCCTACTATTGTTGGTACTAATAGGACAACAATAGGAGAAACAATTGCAACAACTATAAAAATATCCCCACCACCCCTATCATCCCAATCATCCCAGTATCCACCCTGACATCCATCTCCACCCTAACCTTTGTCTCCTCCTCTACCCTTTCCTTCATCACCTCCATTGTCTCTACCTCCATCTCTCCCACCTTGTCCACCTCTTTCACCTCACTTAGTGTCTCCTCTATGGTATTTTAATACACTAGGACATTTCTAATAGAACTGGAATGCCTAGATCCATATAAGGGATGAACCTATGAGTAGCCCACCATGCATCATACTATATTGTGATCCCAACATGTGTTGTCACTAACTATCAATCCCACTGCAAATGAGCTAAAGTACAAAAATGAGCGTCCAACCTCTGACATCCATCATAAACTGAGAAAACTACGCTAACCCCATCAATACTCCCTATCTCTCCCCATACTATCTCAACACCCTATATAGGAATTATATCTCTATAATTCATGAGTTTTGAGTAGACTCACCAATCAAATATCTCTTATGTCAACAAAATTGGATATGATCGTCCTCATCATCCCACACAGGTAAATAAATATAGGGTCTCCATGTGAATTCCCTCAATGATCCAACAAGTGTCTCCAATACCTCAAGTGGCCCACCTATCTATGAACCACTACATTGTAATAGTACACATAGGGCTCTCCTAGCACTATGGTTGGTCTATTGAAAATTTGATGAAGTACAACTATGTGATTGAAGGACCATGCCTATAAAAGTGTAATCTCATGTAATTGATGATATACCATAGCTAACACACATGGACCCCATGCATAAACTATCCCTCACAACCGCATATCTAACACAATCTCTCCCAAATAAATAGAGAATCCATGACCTCTCCTATCTAGAACCAAAACACCTACCACATCCCCAAAAAGAATCATGAAGTATGGATCATAGCCCATCATGTCTACCCATCTAATGTCATAACCCCTAGTCCCCAAGTTTTCCATAGTGCAATCAAAAAAATTTCATAGCGTAACTCTGTATCCTGAAAATGTAGGATACTCTCTCTCTCTTCTAATCAGAATCTATAATATCCTAGACACATCCTCTAAGGTAATCGTGAACTCCCCAGTCAACAAAAGGATGATGTCTTTGAATGCCACCTCTCTCACAAAGTGGTGACAAGGCCCCTATTTACCCTAATCTTAGGCATCAATGTAACATGGAGTAAATCTAGGTTGTCCAAATGCTCACTCTCATCGTTAGCTAGTGTATGTGTATAAACAAGTGTCTGGGGATGATACTCTTGAGTAATTCAAACATCGTCCCTAATCTGCAAGTCCACATGTAACCCCTGTAGTCAATCCCCATGAAAATAAAAGTCCACACTAAGGTGCATCCATGTTAACTCATTCACATATTACATATCACATGCATGAGAAAACAAACAAAAAAGCATTTGTCCATTACCTATATTGCATATAAAATCAAATAAAGCTCATTTACACCTCATTATTTACACTATCCATTTTACATAAATGTTACATGCATTAGAAAAAAAAATTATTTTCATATATATTCCATCCCATTTAAATAAAATGAAAATTAATTATCCCATTGCATATACATAAATCAAAGTACATCTATACTATCCATTTATTGCAATGTTAGAAAAATAAATAAAAAATCATTCACATGTATCACATTGCATTCACATTAACTAATATGCTGAAATGTAGTCAAATATGTCAAAAACCTAAGTCATCTATGCCATTCCACCCCTTGTGTGCATCCAAACCTAATGTCAAACACATTGGTTGTGCATAGTATATTCGCCGATCATGCATTTTCTTTGTGTCAAACATGCACTGTGTGAGTGGCATTCCATTACCATGTTTATGTCCAACACCTAACCATTTTACGTTGACTGCACAACCCATGTATGGTGATTGTGTTCTATGATTGTGTCACCCCATTCTTGCGAGTGTAGCTTCGTTTATTACCTGGCACTAAGTTCTCTTCTTCTATGTGTCATTTTAGCCTATGTGAGTGTGGCATTTTAACCCCTTTCTGCCCTAACCCTAGTCTAGAAAATATACAAAAGATGAGGCAAAATAAATGCTAAAAAGAAGAAACTCACCAGAGGCGGGGAATCCACTAGACGCTAATATGTCTTGACCCAATCGCCAATGTGTACTCCATCCTCGTAAGTTGGCATCACTCCTCAAATCACTCAATGACTACTCCTTCCACTCCTAATTCTCCAAAAGCCAAAAGTGCACAATGACTTTAAAAATGACGTTCAAATCCTATTTATACCCCACCTTGATGGTCGTGCACACCTTGCATTTTAATTGGTCGCAATACTTTTCACCTTCTCAAGTCCATAATTTTTGCATATGACCTTCATTTTATGAACCGTAAGTTGTGTTGTGATCTTTATCACGATGTGAACCAAATGAGTCCTCCATCATATTTTTCACTCATTTCCTTGAGGGGGCATCATAATACCCAGTTACCAATGTTTTTATCACAAGGGCATACTAGGGCATTATTTTTATCAATTATTCTTTGAATCACTGCTTAAAAAGCATTATATATCAAAAAGGGGCAAAATGTAGATAGTTAAAAAAGACTTGTCACTTTAACGCAACGAGTTCACTAACTTTCCTCTTAATATATTAAATAATCTTAATTATTTAATTAAATTGTGTCCTACTATACTCTAAATTCAAATTCATCATTTCTCTTTAATTTCATAATCAAGTGATTTTAATTGATTACTTAATTATTAAATGTCTAAATCATTATTCATCAATTATCCTGCTATAAAGTAATTAAATAATTAACATTACTTAATTACTCCCTATGTCAGTTAATTAATTAATTAAATATATTATTTAATTAATATTCCCCTTTTTGTTTTTATTACACATACGTAATAATTATATTTAATAAATCAAATCTCCACTCATAATAAAATAAATGATATTTGTTTAATTAAACTAATTATTCCTCTCATAAATAAATAAGTTTAATTATTTATGTATATTCCTCCATGTGTGTAAATAAATAAAATTTATACTTATTTAATTTATATTTATTCTTCCACTTCTGACTAATACTAAGTTTGTAGTTAACTTCTCAATCACAATTTCAAACTCCTCAATTATCTCTCCTAACCAAAGAAATGAGAATTGCCCTCAAATCACCGAAATCCCTGGTTTGACAATTCGATTCAAGGAAGATGATTTTTTTGGAATCGTGAATTGTCTCAGATGATTTTTTTCCATGAATCGCCTGAATCACCAAACCGATGATTCATGGCAAAAAATCGCTTGAACTGGGTCACGAAATCGGCGTGAATTAGTTGCGCGTCAGGCAGTTAGTAAAGTTAAAAAACATAAAAAAATGACATATTTTTTTTAGGTTTAGTTTGGTATTTTCTTTTTGTTTTAACCCTAAAGGGTCTTCTATTTGCTTAACATGAGTAGAAGATGTTGGACTATAACTAATTTAGAATCTGATTGAAGGATCTGTGATTGCAAGATCACTGAGAAGTTGCTGATTAGATATGTAATATGATTAAATCAGTATTATGTTGTCATTGATGTCAACTAGTTTGACAACACTTATCTTGTAAGTTACTACACCGAGACATCTGAAGAAAAGTGGAAAAGAGATGAAGAACAGAGAAATCTAAATGAGGAAAGATGTACATGACAGATGAGGACAAGGAACACATTGAGTAACTTATTGATGAGTCTATGACTTGATGATATTGACTTTATTATGTTGCATTCATCCATAATGAAGTATAGAGCTGAAAGACACAAAGCAGTGCTATTCGTAAATAAAGCATTGTTAGTATACACCGACGGAGTGTAGTGTATACCGACTGCAGTATTAACTGAGCAGTGTTCACCGACGCATTCTTTGTTAACCGAGTGGAACAGAATGAATTAAATGATTAGTTTAGCTGATAGGATTGATGAGCTGGCAAGAGTATAACATCAAGGTAACAGATAATGTTTGTTACGCAGATCAACGACTGACAAAATTCAAAGAAGATCTAACAAAGCATATTGAAACATGTTATTGACACAAGTACCGAGAAATTTTTAAGTGGCAAAATCTATGAATGTGATTAAGCAGAAAAATTTGATGGTGGAGAAGAAAATGATTTACTCGTCTATATAAGAGAACATAATTTCTTTAGTAAGAAGCCGAGGAGAAGATGAAGAAGCTACAGAAATTTTGCGTGAACAAGCTTTCATGCATTTTGATCATACTGGTTAGTGAGAACCGAGCTGCAGAACAATTACCGAGCTACAAAGAGCTATTACCGACGGATAGTAAGTTGATACAATATTGAAACTGAAGTGAAATATTGATCAGAAGGATTTGTATGGACTAAATATTGATCTGTAATCTACAATTGAAGTTGTATTAAGGCAAGTCATTTTACTGTTACATATTTAACCATTGTATACAGTTCAAATCTCTTAACCGAGTGGACTCTGAAAGTCTTATGATGTATCATTCATATAATGAACATTGTTATCCTATCAACCCCATAGTGAATGCTGGCTGGATGATAACTTCTAGTCTAAAATCCTCTAACAAGGTCACACCTGACAGTGTGGTTGTAACCTTTAACAAGGTTGGGTCTTAACCGACCTCACTTTAGAAGAGTGAACAATTTTGAGTTGCCGATTCCAGGTGGTTTTTCCCTTTATAGGGTTTCCACGTTAAATCTCTTGTGTTATGTGTTGATTTTGATATTTGTTTGTTATCATACTTTGCATGTTACATGGTAGATTTGATCGGTAAACAATTTAAGTATTAGACTGGTAATCGGTAAAAGCACAAACAGTAAGAGTTATTATTGCTTACCGACGAGCATAAAGTGAAGAGATTGTTTTGAATTATATATCTTGAATTGGGACATTGGATAACTGATTCACCCCCCTCTCAGTTATTCTAACAAAAGAGAGGAAAAGTGAGAGAGAAGAAGAGAAAAGAAAAACCACAAGTTTGCAAATAGCAAGAAGGAAGAGCACCAAAGAGACCAAAAATCCATTTGGGGGAGGCCATAAGATTGCTTTGGGAGCATTAAGGGGTCAATAGCAACACTCCTCGGCTCATTTTCAAGAGGTAAGTGTTGATTTTTTTTGTATGTTAGTGTATTGTTCATTTTTTGTTAAATTTTTTTAGTTTTCATTTGTAAATCTTGAATGTTTTTCAGTTTTACTAAATTTCAAAGTAGGCTTTGTTATTTTGTTTATTAGTTTAAATTTTGAAACATAGAGGTTTTATTTGAATTTTCTTATTGCAGGAGTCTTAATTTTCATTTTCTACAATGGGTTAAAAAGATGAGTGTTGGAAATATACCGAAGACTTTCCTGGAAGAACAAAATTTCAAACAAAAAATGTATGTTTTGTAAAGAAATAAATTCGGGTGGCATTTATAGATTCAAATTCCACATTGCTGGCATACTTGGACATGATATTGCAATTTGCACTAAACAAATAGCTGAGGCAAAATGCACTTGTTTAGTGGCATTAGAAAAATTTGAACAAGAAAAAATAAATAAGAAAAGGCAACTAGAAGAGATAAGGGCTATTGGCTCCCATGCTCCCACAGTCGCATTTGCATCTACACCTGCATCAGAGTCCGCATCCGTAGGTTGTGTTGGATAGGGTTCTTCCAGGCCTCCTTTTCATCCTAGTGTCGTTGCTCATGCTAGTGTTGATGCTAGTGGTAGTGGTAGTGCTAGTCGTTCTTATAGTCATATTGAGTCTAGCCTATTGCATCCCAGAGTGCGGAAGAATAGATTCAATAGTTACTTTGTGCCCTGTACTACTCTTGGCTCACAACCCATGCTTGAGGGCATGGGTTTGATAAGGAGATTCATGATGCTGCCAGGAAATAAATTTGCAAATTTTGGTACTTTTGCAACATTCCATTTTTTGTAGCTAGGTAATTGATTCTTTTTTATTTTTTTTCTTAAAGTTTAAAGTTAAATTTTAATTATATCTATTTTTGTAATCATAGATTCACTTTACATAATGATTTGTTAGCTAAATTTCTAATCATAATCTATTTGTGACAGAGCTCCTTATTGGCAAAATATGATAGATGTGGTTTCTATATGTGGTCTGGGGTTTAAAGCCCCAATTGAGGCTGAGTTGAGTGGATACCTCTTAGATGAAATGGTAGAGGATATGAAGGTTGAGCTTCAAAACCACCGAAGGGAGTGGACTGTAAAGGGTTGCACCATCATGAGTGGTGGTTGGACGAACAAGAAGAATTGAACACTCATCAATTTTCTTGTTTCCTGTGGAGGTGATTGATCATTCTACTTTCCTACATGCATTGTGAAATTTGCATTATGAATCGTGATTGAATAATTTAAATTTTGATTTATTGATTTTGATGATCCATGACAATTCATTCTTTTGTAGGATATACCATGTTCCTCAAGTCTATTGATGCTTCCAGTCATGTAAAAAATGCCACATACTTCTGTGAGATTATTGAGGAAGTCATCACAGAGGTGGGGGAACAAAATATGGTGTAGGTGGTGACTGATAATGCAGCAAGTTATGTTGTTGCAGGTAAACTTGTAACTTTTCAAGTTTTGAAAATTAATTTATTTGAACTTTTATAATTCTAAGTTTCCTAACATGTTCCAATTTCTAATTAATTTAAAATTGTTGTAGGTAAACTTTTGATGGAGAGGCACCCCACCATATTTTGGTCTCCTTGTGCGGCACATTGCCTTGACCTCATGTTGGAGGAAATTGGAAAGCTTGAGTGGGTAAAGTCATGCGTAGATAGGGAAAAAAATATATGCACGTTTATCTACAATCATGCATTCATCCTTAGCACAATGAGGGCCTACACAAGAGGCAAGGAGTTAGCTCATCCAGGCATCACAAGGTTTACCTCAAATTTCATCACATTGTAGTCCTTGTTGACATCAAAGGGAGAATTGAGGAGAATGTTTGTTGGCATGGAGTAGACTACATCTTCCTATGCTACGACCACGACAGGGGTAGATGTGGCAAATTGCATCTTTGATGAGGATGGTTTTTGGAACCCTGCTAAAGAAATAGTTGAGATAAATTTCTTACAATTTAATATTTAGTATTTAGTTTTACTATTTATTATTTAATTATTAATGATTTAGTTTTACTTTTAGTTTTATTATTTATATTTAAGTTTTGACTCAAATGTTTTTTTTACATTATATGCAGGTCACTGAGCCCCTCGTATCTCTCCTACAAACTATTGATGGGGAGAATACCTCTCTGGGATACATATATGAGGGCATGGATAGGGCCAAGGAGGCCATTAGAGCCAAGTATGTGGGATTGCAGGAGAAGTATGCCCCTATTTGGGAGATCATGGATAGGAGATGACAGAATCAGCTCCACCGACCCATCCATGCAGTAGCTTATTATCTGAATCCAATTTTTTTTTTCATCCTGAATTCAAGGAAGATGAGGAGGTTCTCACCAGCCTATATACATTGATCCAAAGGTTGAGTAGTGATGACGATAGTGCAGCTGCAACCCTTGAGCTAGACAAATTCAATAATATGGAAGGGTCAATTTTCTCTAGCAGGATGGCCATAGATACTCAAACAAAACTACAGCCAAGTAATCGTAAAAATAATATATTCTTGAATGTGAAGTAACAAGTTTATGGATTATAAGTTGTGCATTTTAATTTTTGATTTTGTAATTTTAAAGTTGTAAATTATACTAATAGATTTTTTTTCCCGTAGTTCAGATAGATGGTGGCAAATGTTTGGGCCCGCAACCCCAAAACTTCATAAAATTGCCATATGTATTTTGAGTCAGCCAAGTAGCACTTCTGGATGTGAGCGAAGTTGGTCCATATTTGAGCATATCCACTCGAAGAGGAGAAATAGGTTGTCTGTATAGAGGTTGAATAATCTTGTCTTTTTTCATTACAACCTTCTTCTTAGGATCAGAAAAATTTTGGGCATTGACTCCTCTCCGATCATTCTGGAGGATATTGATCTAGAATTAGAGTGGCTCACTGAGGCTGTGGATCCAGTCTTCACTGAGGTAGACCATGAGTGGGTTGACCAGGTAGATAGAGAGGTTGAGGTTGTGGCCATGGCAGAGGAGGTGGCTAGAGAATGTTCATGCACTGGCAGACTCACACGTGTACACACAAACATAGGCCCTAGTGATGTTGTTTGTGAGCCCATCTTACATGCAGGGGATATGGCTCAGCAGTCCTCTAGGACCTACCTTAGATGCCTTTGTAGAAGGAAGATAGGATACTCAGAGACTTAGGCTGAGCCTATGGCTGAGCTTGAGGATGATGATGAGGATGATGATGAGGCTTGAGCTAGAGCCTTATTTTTTCATTTTGTTTATAGACTGATACTATTATAGTCTACACATTACTAATAGACATACATTTCATGGATCTTCATCTTACATACATTTATGATTTGAAGTCTTATGGATCTTCATCTCACATACATATTTGATATTACATTCTATGATTTGACTTATTATGATAATATGATTTCAGATTTCTATTTACTTCAGTTCAGCTACAATTAACATTTTACGTGTAGTGTATGTGATGGATTTATCATTTATGTTCCTTTTTTATGTTTGTTAGCTTCTATTTGATGATGTTATACTATGTTTAATTTATATTCAATAAAGGGTGCATGAAATAAGTTTTAAATTGTTAAAATCTAGGGTTTTTAAAATTTGTTGATCCATGGCCGATTCGATTCCGATTCATGACCGATTCACGATTCGATTCGGCCTTACTGATTCTGATTCTCGTTTCTTTGCTCCTAACTAATCAATCTATTTAGTCTTCTATTCTATCTAATCAGTCAACTCTTCAATCTATTTTCCTAATAGATTAATCAAATTTGTTGATAAGGCAATCAAATGAGTTGAACTCCTAATCAATCTGAGTTAACCCTTCACTCATAGATAATCAGTCCCACCAATCAAGGAATCTTGATTGGAACCCCAAAATTGTTATAAATAGAGAGCTAATTCTCTTAATTTACAACATTATCAAATTCTTTGAATTCTTATGTTGTTACACTTTGAGCTTGAAACTGAGAGCCGAACATTGCATCAAGAAAGAGAACAACAAAGGAGGATTATTGGTTTTCATGTTCATTTGTTCAAAAATGATTTCATATTATTGATTGTTCATGCTTTCTATTTATCTTACTTCCTCTTTTGATATTAGGGTACTAACTGCTTAACAGATCTTCTTGTGATTGATTTTTTTATGTTATTAAAAGTTTTACATATCCAAATTACCCTAATTACACTTGGGAATGGATTATCCTCTAGTTATATGCAAAAAATCTCTAGCTCATCCCAGAACTGGGCATTACTATCCTCTCCTCCATTCTATCTAGGACTCAATGCACTCCATGTCAAGCTCCAATTGATTGAGGATTCCTTTCTCTTAGTCTCCACCTCTCCATGAAGGAGAGAATTGGTTCAAGGGTTTGATAGGAGAAATCATTGACGATGGGATGCTCTTCCTCCAAAGGTGGTTGTTCTCTTTTTTAGAATATATTATAATTGTTTATTTTCATTGATATCAAACATTATGTTCCATTAGTTCTAGAGGATTTTGAGTATGTATTATGTCAAGTTTTATGGTCTATAAGTTTTCTATTATTTTTGATGTGGGTATGTATGCAAACCCTTCAATATATTGGAAGATAAGTACGTTCTATGTACTAAAATATATAACAATGAAAGATAGGTATGTATCCTATATGGTCCTAGAGTAATGGAAGACATGTATGCATTTTGTATGGTCTCAGAGTAGTAGAAGACATGCACATGTATCATGTGACCATGAGTAGATGGTGTTTTAAAGTTCTCATGTATTATACTCTTATATAAGGAAGTCTGCTTGGTCTGAATTTTTGTTGTTATGTTATGGTAGCACTATGTTGAAATATAATTAACTATTTAACTGTTGTAGTTATTTATATTTCTAAAGTAGTTCTCTTTTATAAATTATGGTTGTAGTTGTGTCTTTACTCATTCATATGACTTCAAGTCTTGGTCTTAGTTGTGGCATTCTTTGGTAATTAGGAATGTTCTCCCAGTGTTCTGGAGAGTGTGGACCATCCTTTTCTTCCATCAATTCCAATTGTTGTTCTAATATAAAAAATTAGGTTATAGAAACTTCTAATGTGGCATGTTGATATTGATTTTGATGTGGTGTATTGACAATGTGGTTTTTGATGTGGCATATGAATCCATTCATAATGTGTGGAGGTCTGATTATAGCTAGAAAGTTGTAGTTTTATTCTACATGTTTGAATTATATTTAGTAGTTGTTCCACTTATTGTGGATCTAGAATTGGACATGTGTAGTGTGTTCTTGGTCCATCTTTCTCCTAGGATGGATCATGCTTTTAGTTTTAGATCTTGGTGCCATATTCATTAATTGTTAAAATATCAGATTTAGTTTTGGGTATTATACTTAATTCTTATACCTTTTCTAGATGGGTTCATTCTATATGGGACCTATGCATTTAATTATTATCTCTTATCCATTTGGGTCCTCAGTTAGGATGTTTTTGTCTTTGGTCTTATTTGCATTTTTCTGTTTCCTTGGCTAATTTGGGACTTATTTGTAATATATTTTGGTTTGACTGAACTTTTTGTAATCTCAAATTATCTATCATGTATATAAGGATCATTTGTGATATGGAAAAATGTAAGTATAAGGTGCAAATAAATTGAAGTGTGCAGACCCGTTCAACAATCAGTAGAGTAGAGTGTAGTGACAATGGAAGAGAAGAAAATGCAGTAATAGTATGTTCCTAGTATGGATAGTGTTTCATAGATTAGCTGCATTATCAAGAGAATATATTGTCATACACTTTGGAGAGTTATAACTACTTCAAGAGACTGATTATTGGGTACTTGAATATCATTACTATATCTTTCTACTTGGGTAGTGAGCCTTTGTATGTAATTCTAGAGCAGTGAGCTCCTGGTTGTATTGTAAGATAGTGAACCTTCTTCTTTATTCACATTCATTTTGTATTGTAAGTGGGCCCCTGATTGGTATTTTGGAACAATGAGATCCTAATCTTTTTTAATCAAATTATATACTACAGTAAATTATCTTTTTGTTAAATTTCTCATCATGGTTTTTCCCAATTTGGGTTTTTCATGTAACAAATTTGGTGTTCTTGTCTTGATGGATTTGCTCTTTACTTGCAAACTATTATTTGAGGTACTTAATAAAGTTAGTTTTTGAAGATTTTTTTATGTTGATTCACCCCCCCTCCTCAGCATCCAAAGTTTTTTTATCAATTGGTATTAGAGCAAGGTTCCTCTAGATGAAGCTTAGCCTCTTAAGGCATATTTGGGATAGTGCAAAATTTACACTTTTAGGCACCAGCATTTTATGGCATAATTTTTCCCTATTGGAAGGATACGATGGAAGAATATCTTGAAACATTAAAAAATGGTATTTGGGAGGTAATTCAATCAAGGTTGTATCCTTCTTTTGGAAGGCCCTTGACTTCTAAATAAGAAAGACAAAAGGAAGAAAATGTGAAAGTGAGGGCAATCATTCTCAATAGCTTATGTGACACATCTTTTGGAAAAGTGGAAGTATTGAAACGTGCAAATGAAATATGGGATAAGCTAGTACTAGTGTATGAAGGACATTTGAAGACAAAACAAGAAAGACTGATGAATCTCAAACAAAATTATGAAGTTCTAAGAAAATAGAAGTAAAAAATGTTAAGAACTACATCTACAAGGTTACTGATGTTGTTGATGGAATTAGAGCTATCAATGGACATCTATAGGATACTCATGTTTTTCTCAAGATATTATTAACTCTGCTAAAGGGGTTCATACCCATGGCATGTTCAATAAGGGATAGAAATGGTCTCAGTCAATATTCCATTGATTAGCTTATTAGGTCACTTTCTGCATTGGAGCTTGTAAAATTTAAAAGAGAAAAGATTGAGAAACTACATTTAGAGCTATTGAAGATATTGAACCAAAGACATATAAGATTCCAGAGGATTCTAAAGAATATCTTTCAAGTAGGTTCAAGTGAGGTACCGGTAGATACAAAGGTATGTTACCTGTTAAGTGTTTTAACTGTGGAACTATAAGACATACTTCTTATAATTGTAAGTCTAAGGAATATCTTAGTGAATCAAAAAACATTAGAAAAAATTTAAAAATATAGAAAAAGATTGGGAAACAAGGACACAAGTAAGAAAAATTTGTGTTCCATTAAGCAATGTTATTCAAAAGAAAATAATGATAGAGGGACTATTGAGGATTGTTTATTTCTTGCTATATCACAGAGGAAAGAAGTTTAAAGGGAAGAGATTGCATTACATAGTAAGTTTTTTGTGGATGCATGGATTATAGATTCTGGGTGTTCAAACCATATGACATGAGACAAGAAAAGATTTATAAAGCTACATAAGTATGAAGGAGGAGAAATTAGATTTGTAAGAGAAAAAATGTGCACAAATCAAAGGCATAGGAATAATTTAAATTTATGGTAAGCACAATAATGATGATGTTTATTATGTTGAAGGATTGAAATATAATTTATTAAGTGTTAGTCAAATGTTGAAAAAAGGCTATGAAGTGTTATTCAAGAAAGATGAATGTGTTATTATTTAAGTAAGGAAATTGGTAAGACAAAAGGTTTTAAGAGAGAAAGAAGGGGGCAGAGAGAGAAAGAGAGAGGCAAGGGAGAGAGAGAGAGAGAGAGAGAGAGAGAGAGGGTGGCCTTATAATACTTTATTACATACTTAACATTTGGCGTATGCCATATATGGCATACACCATATGTACAGAGCATTTTCTACATATGGTGTGTTCCATATATTCTGTACACCATAAATGGTGCACACCATATATGGTATGCACCATATATGGTATGCACCTTTTGAACAACTTTGGGAAACACCAAGCCTAAGGCTTGGATTTTCCCCAAGAAAACAACCTAAAGGTGTGAATGATTCAAATATGCATGAGACATGTTTTCCAACAAACATACAAAAAAATACTTTTTTCATATGTGCTCTCCATCAAGTTTGCATGTGGTTCAACAATGAAAACATTAGACAACAAGATGTTATAGAACTCTTTGTTAGATATCTATCCATGTATAATGTTTTTTGAATTCTAATAATATCAAGCTTTTCATCTCTAATTTATTTTGTAAATATATCTATTTTTTGTCAAAAACCAACGAGTACTATTTTGGGTATAGCTTTTGGCTTTTTCATTGAATTTTGAAACAAATTACCTTTTTAAAAAACTAGACTCCATTCTACACACTTTTTTTCTAAAAAAAATAATTCTTAATGATTTCTAGTGGGAGCACGCTCAAATTTCATGTTTTTGGAATGTGCTCACTTTGGAAATTCATAAGAAGTCACAAGCTCATAAAAAAATTAGAAGAAAAAACTAGGATAAAAACATGGTTTTATCTAACTTCTCACTGGAGTGATTAAGAAAATTCAAAAAAAAAGTTAACATTTTAGGGGGAGCACACCAAATGGGATGTTATGCTTTTTCACAAAAAAGGACACTTTTTGTGCTACCCAGTTTTGAGGGCCTTAATCTCCACCATTTTCAAAATAAATTAGTAGTTTAGAAACTATATCTGTAGTACTACAACTCTTGTTCTTGTCTCATCTTCAAATTTTGAGTCTAAGTATCTTCAATATCTCGTCAAAGTTCAAAGTTTACTTATTTTTAAAAAAAAGTGACATCTTATACCCCCTTTTAGGTCCCCCATCTTTGTGCACTTACCCCAATGTGTCTATGACTATGTTGATGGTAAATAGATGAATATGAATTCAAAAGAATGTATGCATTGTCTCTATATCTTTTGTGAATGCACCCTTAAAATGATATGAAAGTTATAATCTGTGTCATAGATCTGACCATTTCATTCTCATTTTGATAATGAAGGGATTGTGGCACATTGAACCCAATTGTGGGATGATCTTTATGTTATAATCTATATGGTTTAATTTGGTTATCATCGAAGTGACATTGATTTATCTGTGAAATATTTCAGAACATTGCCTTAGATTGGTTTTATTTCAATGTCCTCTTCCCCTTTGCAAATCTCCCTCATTCATGAAGAAATGACTTCTCAATCCCAAAGACTATTTCAAATGGTAGCATTGTGGTCCCATAAGATTTGTTACCTTTCTAAATTGTAAAATTTAGGATCAACAAAACACAAGGATCAAAAAAAGATGGAAGGGTAAAAATTAGGTCATCACATCCACGATGACCTTGCTGATAGAGAAAATATTTTCCTTGTACAAATGTCTCTACTACCAACAATAACATAGTCAACTCCAATATATTTTATGGCACATGGTAACATCAATTGAACCCAATACAATCTATCACTTCACACCAATGAGAAAAGGTGTTTCCATGAACAATCCACCTAGAATACAATCTCCTCTAGCTATATGCACAGCAACCAAAAAATTGATAATTAGGTGAAATAGAAAAAAAATAAAAATTTAAACACGAACAACCAAAAATTGAGCAATAACACCCAAACCTCAAAAGATTGTTGGATTGGAGAGATAGAGTACTGAGAGGGGAGGGGTAAATCAGTGCCCACAAAAACTTTTAACTCATAAACCTTAAACAGCAAATAGTAGTAACCTTCAAATATAACCTAAATCAATTGCTTGCATCATTCATTCATTTAACTATCAAAGGTAAATAGCATTAAATCAACAATATAACCATCACATAACACAAGTATTTTGGTAACACATAAACCCTTGTTAGAAGGTAAAAACTGCGGTGGGGATGACACCCACAAATTCTTTACTACTACAGATAGAAAAGGTTTTCCTATTAGGGCTACAAGTGGTGATCAATTTTGGTGATCTTACCTTATCAGGAGTAACATTTCAGATCAATTAGATCAACCTAGTTATAGGATTTTAACAACACTACTTGAGTGTGCACTCGGTTAAGAGATTTACAAAAAGACTGTTAGGTTTACTCTGTTAAGAGATTTTACCAAACTTTGTTACAATGATTAGAAAATAACAGGAATATATCTGCTAATGACAACTCAACCTTGTCTGATACATGGGTATGTGCAAGATCATGAGGGGCCAAACTATGCCCTTAAGTGGCAATGAAAAATCAGCACATCAGGGTTAGTCAACTTGATGTGAAAATTTCAACTAGCTATGAAGCTAATATCAAAAAGTTGTAAGAAAAGAATCTATAGAAAATTGAATGTAGTTTTTAAAATACTAGACCTTTTTTGAGAAAAAAGTTAGTATTATTGGTGAAAAGTATAGATTTCAATGCAGTAGTACAAAACTTTCAGGAAAAAAATAAGAAGTAGGTGTATGTCTGACCACCTTAATCATAATCAAATGATAATATTTTATTATAAGATTTTATATATAAGTAGTAGACTCATGCCCGGATGTGACACATATTTTTTTGTAATTTTATTCCAAAAAAAAATTAATTATGAATTTTTTGCTACAATATTTTCAGAATAAAAAAACTCCCGTGTCTGACCACCTTAACTCATTCAAAACTTTACAAAATTCAAATTATTTTATTTTTTCCTTATAGTAGGAAAAGCATAGAATGTGACGCATTTTTTGGATTTTAAAAATGTTATACCGTCTGAAAGTTATAGTCATTTTTTAATCAGTATATAAATCAGCACTTTAGAGGTAGCTCAATTAGAAAATAACTAATAATTACTTACCAAATTCAAAATTTGACAACAATTATATTGACAGAAAGCTGATAATCTCCTTAAGATACCCTTTTCATTTTATCAAATTCGGGTGAAAAAAAAGTCGTCAGCTACATTGTCAAAGTTTTGAACTGACATCGCCACTTTTTGGCCCCTCATGATCTTGCACATACCCACATATCTATGAAATACTGAATAGATATCACCTTTTATGTGAAGATATCAACTATGAACTACTCGGTAGCCTTGTCTGATTCTACTTAATCTAAATATCTCTGTATTATGTTCTGCTCTATCTGATAACTAATATTCTTGAAGTTGGCTAATGCTTCAATAACTTCTTTGCTTGTTCATAACTTCCTTGTCAAGCTTCTCTCTTACGCTCATTCAAAACTAACATGAAATTACATTTATATAACATACTACTTTTTGTCGCTTAACAAAATTAGGTTACAATATCTTAGAGAAAACCCTAAGATCTACGGTGTACAAAAATAACCTAGATCTAGCAATTACATAAAGATCTTCATCGCAATTAATGAATATATCTATATTTAATGATCCTCAATCTCGGTAAAACATTTTGTGATTTTGTTGTAACCATTTGCATAAATAAGTGTGCCATTACTGATTACTATGCCATTTTCAGTCTTCCTCGGTAAACACTGTGTATACTACTCGGTAATTATACTAGTGCTTGGTGTCTAGTCTGCTCGGTGTTTACTATCGCTTGATATCGGTGTACACTGATGCTCGGTAGAACTGATCTGGTGCTCGGTGTAAAGACTTTACTGACTAGTTTGTAGTGCTTGTAGTTATCGACTAGAGTAGCATAGGTAACTGACCGATGTCTTTGATACTAATGACAATCTTTAATGCTCAAATAGAGATAACAAAGATTTGATGAAAAATCTCAATTGGAAAGAAGTGCAGGAAGATAGGCTCTGATAACATGTTATAGTAGAGGTCTCAAGCTAAGAGAATCACCTCTTGATAACTTTCACAAAGAGAAAAAGACAAAATACATATTTCATTAGATGAAATGATATATTATGAGATTATATGCAAATGTATTATGGCTTACTTATACAGCCAAGAGCAGAGATGAGTACAACAATGAGATGCAAGGGTAGGTAGAGAGAAGGTAGAACTCAACTTCCTAGCTACAAATATAAAATGAAAAATAACTAATAGTCTCCTAAATATAAAATATTAAATTCTAAATGTCTAAGTTTGAATTAAGCATGAGTAAATAAACAATATTTACTCTAACAAGGATTTGTAGTTGAACCTACAAAATAGAGAGTATGGTTGTGGCTATATAAGGGTTTTCCTTAGTCAACCCCCTATTTTGGTGATTTCTACCTTCACAAATAGTCAATATTGAAATTGGAATAATGTATGTGCTCTTAAATCTTAAGTGCGTCTATTATTTCTATGAGCTAAAGTGTGCAAATATAAACTAGAGTCCTACTCAAGTGTGTTAGATAAAATCCCTAAATTATATATATTGTAAACTAATTCAATAATGCATGGATCACATAACTTGAAACAATACAATGTGAATAAAAATCAAATATGAAGATTAATTACAGAAGTATGAGAATTGTAGGAGTACAATGAACACTGGGAGAGGGTGATGAATCAGTGTTCATATACAAATTCTTCACTTTTTAAATTTTAATTTTCTTATGCAACATACATTAGTCAAATTAATAGTAATGCAACTTAAACATACACAAGAATTTGACACAAGAGATTGTCCTAAGTGGAAACCCTTTGGGAATAAAACCACTCGAAGTTTCCTCACTAACGTATTTAGAAATATTGTTTACAATACCTCATTGACTAGGATCTCTCACTAACAATATGCCTCACTAGATATCACACTTATCTTTCTCATTTTTTTACAATTCGTCATAAAGTATCATCTTTGTTTCATTCCTTAACATATTTTGGTCTTGCATCACCTAAGACTCAAAATCATAAGTACAACATGAAAATCATTAGATCTCATACAAAATATTATTGTGCATAAGTATGAGTTTATACACAATATTATATTTTATGGATACAATACACATCTTTATATATATATTTTAAACTGTTATAAGATCAGTACATATCAAGATCTTTGTAACAGAGTATAAAATATATTTTCTTCTTTGTGACTCAACACTCTTTCTATGTATTCGTACATGCTTGATATGATGTAATTATAATGTTTTTCAATTTCAAACTAAATAATAATTGTCATTGTAACTGAACACCAAAATAAATTATGTGCTTGAAATATATTTTAAAAATGATTTAATCTCTTCCTTGAAACTGATTCTTCCAAACAAATCATTATAATTAATTTATGATTTTCCAAACTGAAGAAACAAATGAAACTATGAACAATTTGTTAAACCCATACTCAATTCAAGGTTAAGTTATTAAACATGGAACAAGATAAATAAAATGAATCAAAAATATCTTCACAACCTCAAGTTAACAAGACCCTTGCCAAATGTAAAACTTGAAACCCTAACCAAGCTCATATAGATACAACTCCATTTGATACTATATATAATATTAACGAAAGATGTGGAAGCCCTTGACCAAAGTAACAAAGAAAACTTTGTAACTGAAACCCTAACTAAGGTATAAAGAAAATTTTCTTTAACACTGAACCAAGAGAAAACAAAGCAACTAATCCCTTAACACCCAACATGTTAACAAAAACTATTACTAAAAAGATGTTCATGAAACTAAAATAGTAATGTCAAGAAAGAATTCCATATTAGGGTTTACAAAATACTAAGAAACCTTTATCCAAACTAATACATGATGCAAAGATAAACAAAAAGTGAATATGATAACTTTGATAATTAATGACTTTCAATAATGAAACTAAGAAATAATTAAAGGAACAAAACACCCGGTAATACTAATTGTCTACTATCGAATATTCATGCCCCAACTATCACAAAACTGTCTTCAAACAAAGCATATAGTAATTGTTCACAAAAAATATCTTATAGTGGCGTTGCCATGTAATCAAACCAAGAAAAAATTCAAACTTTTCACTGCAACTACCTCAACCGAGAATCAACCAAACAACATGTATTCACATGTCATCCCCTAGTTCAAGGGCATCAAATCAAGATCCACCAATAATGATACAAAATAAAATTTGAAACATAAAACATAATCCTTTTTACATAACATTAAAATGTTGACTTCCACTAAATTTCAAAGATGTATTTTGGTGGTCTCAAAACACACTATGCCTTTAGTCACATAAAGTGACTTATTCTCACCCTCTTTGCAAAGACTATAAGTCACTACCCTTTCAACACCACAGAGATGGGATTTCATCCCCCTCTTTTTATTTTCAAACTTATTAGTAATGCCCAAATATTGAAAATGATGTTTATATAAATATGAGAGGATGTGTAATCATATTCAGCATGTCATGTATAATATTCTGCACTATTCTTATATTGATGCCAAGATAATGATGTAACCATTTTTATTTCAAAACTTTATCAATTTAGAAGTAGAACCATATAACCAAGTGTGCACAAGAAACACACCATTGAAGTAAAAATGTCATCCTTTGAGTGTCAATCTTTAGGGAATCACAAAAGGTTAGTCATGTCATAATAATTTGAATAGAAGAATTCTAGTGACATTTGAGGACATTTGACACTAATGCTAAAAATTCCTTAGGGGTTAAAAGGAACAAGATTAAATCATACCAAACCCCTTAGGAAAAGGTACAAGCCAATCATCTACCAATGATTATCTATCATCCTCCAACATCTCTTGAAGCTTCCACGGTGATGAATAAATGTTGATTGAAGACTTGATATTTTCTTTAATTTGTCTTTGAATTTGTAGATCTAGAACTTTGCACAAGGTAGATCTTTTACTTCATGAGGATATCTCCAATTTACATTATTGTTGAGTCAAGTTTATGTTACAAGTTTGATTGTCGTTACACCAAAAGATCAACCTATCAATTCTCGATACAACCATTAGACTTATAGAGTCCACAAGAGTCAGTTAGTCCCTTGTCATGACTCTTGAGGGGAGCACTGACCATTTTTCCAACAATCTCCCCCTCAACCTTACCCGAGGGAATTCAAACCTTCTCTAATACCCTTTGTTAAAAGTGTGATTATCATTGCACCAAAAGATCAACCTATCAATCCCCGATACAACCACTAGACATATAGAATTCATAAGGAGGTGGTTAGTTCCTTGTCATGAATAGCGAGGGGAGTGTTGACCATTTTGCCAATATTATTTTATATCACAAATGATAAAATTCACTTCTTATATATGGGATTATAACTTTGAATTAATAAAAGGCTAACATAGATTTATTATTTTTTGACATCAAGGATAGTTTTGGAAAGGGAAAGACTAACATAATATCCACCCAAAATTTTATCCAAAAATTTTTGGAGACTACTAGTAAAAAACCACCGTTGTCTTGGCAAAATTGGCCTAAATTTTCATGAATGTGAGATAATAGGATCGTAATGCCAAAACTGTATTCATATGAAAGGAATTAATGTTTGAGGGAAACATGTCTTGATATTTAAAATTGGGTAGGACTTATAATAAATTAAAATGATGAAAGATAAAGGGAAAACCTAGAAGTAACGTCCCAAATAAGAGTGTGATGGTATCTGAATTAAGAAAGGACTCACATTCTTGAATTAATCATTAATTAAATGCATATTAAAGTTCCATAATGCATAATACAATGAGGCACACTAAAATGAGTGGTAGGATAGTGTGAAATCACACACCCTACTTAAAGGTGTACAGTTTATGATGCTACAAAAATGATGTAGAAAAAAGGGCACACTAAAGTAAGGGCATAAAGAAGAGTGTGAAATGGTAAGCAGTTACAATTTACTAAACTAAAATTTCAAGTGGTTGATTCTAGACATTTGATAAAAATCTTGGTTTGAGATTTGTATTTTACGCTACTTTATATGGACTGTGGAGTTTTTCTTCCTAAAGGGTTTTCCCCAAGTGAATCTATACATTATTGTGATAATCTCTTATGCATGTTATTGAATGTGTTTACCATTTTCTAGTTTTTAAAGGATTGTAAGAAAAATAATTCATCATTTAGTTTATCATTGAAAGCATTTTATACATACCTTGTTTCCTTTACAATGGGCCATGTTTTTTTTACTATGAACCATGCTTTTGGTAGCTATTATTTTATAGAAACTACTTAGTGGTTTCTTGTTTCAAATGCTTGATATATTGAGTGTATAAGATAGATAATTCATAGTGTTGTGCAACTAAAGTACTACTAACTAGCCAAAATATTATTAGATTGAAATATATTTAATGAATTTTAAATTCTTGTAATATTTTTTTCCTAATATTGCTAAAAAATTTATATCTCTTTAGTGGTGTAGTCTTTTCTTAAAAGCCTTCTCCATAGATACATTTGGTGTAAAAGTTTGTATATTATATTACATAGTTTAATCTCATGTTCTAAATATATCTAAATAAGTAATATTTTATACTTTCACTATATCTAAATTTATCATATTCTCGACACAGATGCACATATAAATTCTTCCAAAAAGAGAGGATGAAAAACCAAGATTGATAACAACTTGCACCAAGACAAACTTAGTTATACTTGTGATATATGAAATTTAAACTTAAGTTCATCAAGTAAAGGGAAATATTATGCCTTGGAAATCAAATCACTACTTACAAATTAAGAATAGCTCAAGGTTTGCAATATTATTACAAATTTCAGACACATTAAATAGAGACCAATATCAAGTTAATTTGATAAAGTTAAAATTTTGAAACGATGATATCACAAGGTCAAGAAGTTTAAAATTAGCATCATAGGGTTCATTGATTACTTCAATAATGAATTAGGTTTTATTCTGTAATAATAGCTAAATCAATTATTCCTTTATGTATGTGTATTATTTTCTCTTTCTAATTTCATCAATACCAGGTTCTTTTCGTGTGTGCCTCTTCATTGTTTGGATCCTACCTATGTACAATCCCTCAATACACTATTCTTGAAGATTCTTTGAGAAATATGGTTGGTTGCCTCAACCTTATTATGTACAATGATGCTTAGTTGGTTTCTTGGGCTTTTGAAGAGGTAAGCCCCCATTTCTCCAAATAGATAACATGTTCTAAGGAAACCACTTTCACCTATTTCTTCCCCTTAAAAGGAAAAACATGTTTTTCTTGATGATGTCTCCATAATCATGTAATGTGCTCACATTTCATCTTGCATTGGTTCCTACTTGTCATCATCCCACATGCATTATTGCCTTCACACCAATTAACTTATCTCTCATATTATGCTTTCTTTCCTCCACGATAACTACCCTTCCACTATTAATTATATTAGCTATTTTTCTCCATAGACTTGGAGTTGCCATGTTGAACGCATCTTGAAGGATACACGCAATTCATTTACACACTATACAACTCTACTCTCTTTGCACCATCTTTGTCATGACCTACAAGACCAGCCAATAAATAAAACTGTCTAGTGTGTGCTTGCATGCTTATCTCTTATTAACTTTTACAACTTATTAAATAGACTCATCTTGAAATTTGTGTATAAAAATTTTACTCTCAAATTGAGAACCGTCATTGAAGTGATTAATAACTTCATGATCTCCTACCTTTGACTATCCAATAATTTTAACTACTCTATTAAAATATCTTCCATCATTGAAGTAATTAATAATTTCATGGTTGCCAATTGACTAATAATTCCTTGTATGAGTTTGCCTTTTAATTGTCAGGATAGACATGGGTCTATTAAAGGAGACTGGTGAATAATAAAGTACAAAGAAAGGATTCCCATCAATCCATCAAAGTATAAATATGATTTCCAAAAGAAACAATACCTAGACAAATACATAAAACCAAAGAAATGTGCCACTTCCCTTACCGAAGTACCCTAAAATCAAGAATATAAAGATAGACAGACAGACATACATAAAACAACAAAGAACATGTTGTTCCTCTACAATGAAAAGTACTAAAAATAGCTTTCTTCGTACACATATCAAAAGATACTAGGCAGTTATGCTTGTAGAAGTTTGCGTTCCTTAGGCATGAATCTTAAATAGAGGAGGAATGCTATTGGCCCTAGAATTCACTTGATATTAGCTGACATTCACAGAATTTGTAATGAAGAGACGTCATGGAGTGTATCGGGAAAGATCCAAGGAGAGAATAAGATCCAAAAATGTACCCATGACGCCCACTGAATGTGAGCCTGCAGGAGAAGACTTTAAGCATCCTTGGGAGCAGTTCGTATAAGCGTGACAAGGGGACAATTCACAAAGATTTTCATGCACTGCAATTGTGACGTACCATGTAAGAAACTTGAATCCATCTTGGAACAGAGAACAATACCTATATCTGGTTTAAAGAATTTAGGTTTACTATCATTAATAATTATTTTATATCATTTTTAAATTCAATTCTATGAGATTTATTTTACATCAATGTTTAGAATTACATTTTGTAGTTTTTAGATTCTATTGTATAGATTTGTTTTGCATCAACATTTAAAATAACTTGTTTGTCAAACAGAGACGAAAGTGGATATACAATTTCTAAATTCAATTGTGTGAGATTTGTGTTGCATTAACATTTAGAATCAAATTTTGTGATTTCTGAATGTAATTGTGTGAGAGTTGTGTTGCATCAATATTTAGAATCACATTTTTGTGATCTCTGATTTCAATTGTGCAAGATATAAAATTGAAACACAAATTAATTATTCTATTGATTCAAGAGATTATAGAATCTTCTTGAGTAATTATATCAGATTATCTGTAAATGAATGAATTGCAATTGTCTTATTATGTAGAATCTTAGATACATGAAAAACATTATAGAAACGTATCATACAGAACTTATATTATCAAAATAAAACAAAAATGGAAAAATCTAAAATCCAAAAAACTATACATATGATTCTGCTTATATGCATGCCAAGCAATACCAATTATTTAAAGAGCTTCATATCACCGTTTAGAATAAGTTTCATGATCTGTTATCAGAATTCTTTTTCCCAGTCATTAATTAAACACACTTCACCCTAGACGTGATGAATTGCATGATGAGGCACACCTTCAAACCTTAGTTATAATTAGTTAAGTATCCATTTTACATTTCTCCAAAATAAAGATCATACAATATTCCATAAAACCAATGTTATAAATTTGATTCAAGAAATACATGCCCTGATTGTATGCGGAAGATACGAGGAGAGAATAAGATCCATGAGTGTCATATCCATTTGCATCCTTGGGAAAAGTTCTCGAAGCGTGGCAAGAAGATAAAAGTATGCAGAAAATTTATATGGGGACGGAGCAGAATGCCTATATCTGAAAACCTTACACCTATATCTGGGTTATCTTACAGTCATTCCTGAAATTACGGCTTCACTCTCGTATTCTAACGTGTCGACTGGCATGCAGACATTCCGATTTACTGCAGAAGTCGAAATTTGCACTTCTTTGTTGTTTGTAGAGAAGACAAGACAAGGAAATATATGGTGAAGATGGATTCTATTCTCCGCAGGCTTTCTTGGGATTGTGCAATGGTTTTTGTGGGGGCATTTTGCACTCTTCGGATTCAATTTCTATGCTACGGTATCGAGCGACTCGAAAGCAAACGATTTAAGTCCTTGCTTGTCTCGAGGAAAATCTGAGAGACTTTTGAGACGATATACCTAGCATTGATTAAACAATGATCCTGATAACTCTTTTGAAACGATAAAAGATCTAGATTCAATGCTAGAGATTAAAATGATCCTGACAACTAATATATTATTATGATTGGACAACTTTTGGCTAGGATCTTTGGTACGTCCTTATATATATCTTCGAATGGACTGAATGGACTCGAGGTTTTACTTGGGACAATCGTACCTCTGTTCATTATGAGAAAACCAAGGCAAACAAGCTTAATGTCTCCGTCGTACCATTGCTACATTATAAGGGCTATGTAGCTCTCAACACACTTCGTCCTTTCAATCTCTTATAATATTATATTGAAGATCCATTTCAAAGAAATGGTATGCTCATAATTCATCACAATTAATTAGAAAGCTTATGATATGATTTTATGTAAAAGTGTTGTATCAATTTAGTAGATCATATTCTACCATCTTTTATCATCATTCTTTCAGTCTTTATAGGTATATGATATTATACAGAAGATCCATCTCAAAGAAATGTTATGTTCACAATTAATTAGAAAGCTTATGATATGATTTTATGTAGAAGTGTTGTATCAATATAGTAGATCATATTCTACAATCTTTTATCATCATCCTTTCAATCTCTATAGGTATATAATATTATACAGAAGATCCATCTCAAAGAAATGGTATGCTCACAATTCATCACAATTAATTAGAAAGCTTATGATATGATTTTATGTAAAAGTGTTGAATCAATTTAGTAGATCATATTCTACAATCTTTTATCATCAGATTTCCCCATCTTAATGGCATATTATGGAATGTAATAAAAAATATTAAACATATTTTTTATATCAAAATCTTTTTATTAGATGTACATTTTTTACTCATTTGTGACATTTACACTCCAATAGGAATGTGAGGTTTGGAGGTCATATTAATGAGGGTGAAAAATGAATAAATTGCTTGCTATATCATTATACAAAAATATTTATACTAAGCGATGGGTCACTCATGCCATCATCATTGTGAAGTTTGAAACAACTCCTCTCATATCTTCAACGGCCTTTCATGTGATGACGATGATTTACAAACATAGACAATCAAGCACCCCCCAAAGTGGTTAGCTTAGGTCTCCATGCCTTTCTTTTGGTCCTCTGTGGATAGGCAAACCATTGAATGGATGCTTGTTGGTAAGTAAGAGCCTCATCAATACTTTACCATGTTGATCTCGATATTAGCAAGCCACCCCAATATTGTTTGTTTATGGATGGTCTTGGTGTAATGAGGCAACTTGCACAAGAAGAATATAATAGGAAATATATTTCAAATGCTTGATGATAATATCCCACTTCAAGGGCCAACCTCCTAGTCCTCTTCGAGAGGGATACCCTCAATAGTCTTCACAAAGAACATACTACTCATGAACATCAATGATAATAACTAACTTATGCATCCTATATATACCATTATTGAATACAAAATTCACATTAATTAATTTTAGCCATCTTAACATCAAAGAAAGGTAATAAATGAACAACACACACATGAACACCAGATTTTTACATGGACAATTCATTGTGGAGAAAACCATGATGAGATACAACTCATTGTATGAATAAATGTTACAATAATATTTTGGGTTGAAGGCAAAGGAATCTCGTTGCTCTTGATTTGACTTGCAAACTAAGGTGCACAATCTTGGGGAAAGATACATGACACTTGCAAGCTAAGATGCACAATCTCAAAGCAGGATACAAAGGACTTGTAGGGTGAACCTCACTTATTTAGGGAAAGATACAGATCTGCATAATGCTACCAAAAGGACACACTATCTTCTAGCATGAACATAAATGATTTGAATTGAAATAAAATACATGTTTAGAAAACTACCTCCAACAAATGTCCAAGCATGAACTATCCTTAAACCATTATCTCAAGTGACCAACTTTGTACCACACACATATCCATTGTCTCAAACTCTGATGACCTTAATGATATGATCATGAAACCACATCCTCAAATTAATCTTCACATTTTCACACTTGATCTGTGCTCTCACTCCATACATCAACCTGCTAAACTAATCTTCTATTTATTTCAACTTATTCTTTGAAACCCTCAACTAGGTCAACCACAAACGAAGCATTAAACATAATTCCAATCAAGTTGTCCAAGTCAAATAAAATTGTGGTGATTATAGTCCACTATAGGAGTTAAAGGGGACCCAAATACATCATAATTCATCTTCATATTTAGCTCCAAATACTTTACACACAACAATACATCTTCTATATTTGACATCAAATGTAACGTGTAGATAAAAAATATAGTGCACAAACAGTCAGCCCAAAAATATCATCCAATGCAAATAATCTAATTTGTGAATCTTCACACAACATGATAAGACCCATAACAACATCTTGACTGAACCTCCAATGCAAGTTTGAAAAAAAATAATATGATCCAAACAAGAAAATTAGTTAAGTTAGCTAGAGACCTAACATAAACAACATTGTTGAGATACAAAATATTACAAATTCTCTCATGGAGAAAAAAAACACCAGAAAACTAAAATGAAATATTGCGCAAGCAATGAACATATCCTCCAAACTACAAATCCATCTAAACAACATTACAAAGCAATGTAGGGCATTTTCTGGACCAATCTTGATAGAAAACTAGATTGTCAATAAGCTACAACAAGGTATGTGTAGGATCATGGTATGCCAAAAAGTGGCGATGTGAAAAAAACCTAATTTCACTTGTCCAAAAGTGCACAAATAGATTTGTTGACTTTTTAGTAGGCCTGGGTGTCAGTACACCTAGCCAAGCCAAAAGCCAAAGCTAAAGGATTAATCGGATATCTGATATTATCGGATATTCGATAATATCGGATATCCCATATTTACCAGTAGATATATATCTCTGTACCCAGCTGCGTTCAACATTTTTTCATTGTAAAAACATGAACGCAACTAGGGTTATTGGATATCAGCTCCCAAATCCCCTATCTGATTTTTCCTAAATTGCTAGGTAAGTGAAAGCTTCTAATTTTTATTGTTTTAATTGTTTTTAAATAGAAATATATACTTTTTTATATAAAAATTAGGGTAGCAATGAGTTTTTGTGTTGTTTTTTAAAATTCATTGTAATTATCTATTTTTTCATTTTTATCAAACATGGAATCAGAAAACCCTCTTAATGATCCCGCAAACAATCCAGAACCACCTCCCAACAATCCTCCACCTCCAGAAGACGTACCTGTCACAAACCCTCACCGTTTAGAAGATCTAATAGGAGATAATCTAAATGAACTTAGAGGATTTCAAACCACATATGTCAATATCCCCACATTGCGCCCCATGTTTACGACATTGAACTCAATTATTGAAAATATGAAGAAACTTACATAGCAACATAGTGTTGCACTTCTTTGGCGTGATTCCATGCATGCCCAGTTTGACGATGGGCTTGATTATGCTCAAGTCATGAACCTAAATATAACAAAACATGACGTAGCTAATCTTTTTGTGGATCCTAGAATCGGTCTAAAAGTAAACCATAAAAAAACCAAGTTGTCAATTAAATGGTGCATGTAAATAGTGCAATACGTGACAACTTTTGGGACTGTTGGTGGATGGTTTTTGATAGACCACCTCACAACAATTTGGATGTCTCATTTTATTTTATTAAAAAATTGTATGCTAAATTTGTGCTCGGTCACAAGGTGAATTATTGGAGTATGAGACCGAACCAAGGTGTAGGTTTAGGTGCTACGCAAGACAGGCCATGGGCACAATGGGTGAAATCCCACACATATGTCCCCCCTCCTGAGATTTCACCACCTCCCATAGTGCAGCATCCATACATTACTGTTGAGGTCAGCTTACAGACTATTCGAGCCATTCACACCTTGAGTGATTTGCTGGTTACACAAAGCACGACATTGTTGCCTCCTCATCCTGATGCTTCTAGCACTTGCACATCCTCCATGAGCTCACATGTTTGCATGCCCCACACTTGCATTATATGCAAGAATCTATGCTTTGGTCCCCTAACTGATAGTGATGCATATAATTTCAGCTTCGATGGGGATGATTCTACATAGCACACTGCAAGCACTGAAACAACTCATGGAGATGTGCATCAAGAGCCCACAAAGCCATGGACTCCCACTGTTACGGTAAGGGTAAACAGTTCACTTTTTACATTTTATTTAAATTTTATTGTTCGTATTTTTAGTAAAATTTCCTTATAATAATTTCCCACTTATGTCTTTTTATGTGTTACATTTATGATCAGTTGATGACAGAGGAGGAGATGGTACATGTGGAGGGGTCCATGCTTTCAGCCATATCATTTGGTCTTGACACTTCCACGATACATATATTTTAATGTACTCATTGGTTTCCTTTTAAATTATGATAATAGTATATGTACATTGTTTTCTAATTTTTATGATCATCTTTTACATACTGATGCAGGTGTCACCATTTGCCACCGGGGGGCAATGTGAGGGGGTGCAGGTGTCAGTCGTTGATAAAGGAAAGGTAATTAAGTAATTTAGTTTGTTTATGCATACATGTATACTTTTCAGTTGTGCGTACTCATTTTTAATCTACATGGTTTATTTGACAAAGTGGCATATGATGATGCCGTGAGACCCTATCGTCATGATAGAGTCACAGGCATATCCATTCGCAGTGATAGCTCCATGGTACATACATTTCTAAATTTATTTGTGTGTATTTTACTATCAAGTATATATAATATGGTCAAGTTATGATAGTATGAAGTATCTATTTGAATTTTGTAGGTCACTCCTAGTTTGAGGGAGGCAGAACGCCAAGGGTTTGTATCGGTGATGACTCAGCCAACAATCCCTGAAGAAAGTTCAACACGGGTAAGTTTTAATGTTAATTCAGTTATTTTGTAAACATATATTTGCTACCAACTATTTAACATTAAATAGTATAACTCGTAGATCAATCTCATGTTCGCAAACATATACAGGTGGGAGTCAACATTGGTGGCACTATTCCTGCACTACCAAGGACATATATTAGGTCTCCTATCCGTGGGAGGAGACAGAGAGGTGAGGTATATGAGAGTTCAATTTTAGTTTAAATTTTATTTATTATTGTTGACTATGATTATGAATTTTAATCTAACTTGGGGTTTCGCTTTTGTGTTTGAATGCAGGATCCATCAGATCCAAAGAGTACTTCAAAGAGGCTGCATTTTGATAATCCACCAGTAGAATAGGATGTCCTAGAAACATTTGTAGTTGAACTTCTTATTTTGAGATGTCATATGACACATTTTGAGATGGCATATGCCACATTTAAATATATACAAAATTATTGTTCATTTTGATATATATATGAAACTTGATATTTGATCTAATTTGTTAATTACATGTGTTTATTTATTCATTGTTAGTATGTAAATATGCTTGCATGTATGTACTCCTATGTATGATTTATGCCTTAAGTATATTCATGTATATTTAAGTACATTCTTCATAACCTAAATTCATGTGTATGGGCTACATGCATGACTTAAGTGAATTCATGTGGTATGCTTTATAATCTATGTGCTACATGTATGCTTCATGACTTAAGAAAATTTATGTGTATGCTTTATGTGCTATGTGTGTTCACATGTATAATTCATCATTTGAGGTATATAAGGATATCTATTAAAGTGGTTTCAAGGTTTCTAGACTTACCCTTTACTCCCAACGGCTAAAAGACTTCAAACTGGCCTAATTACATAATCAAACACCCTTTTGGCCATATCAAAACATATCTCAAATTCAGGTATTGGCCTTTTGGACAAAATATCAGTACTCTGCCTATACCCCTGCAAATACACTAGGAACGCCTAAGAAATGTGGTCTTGTAGCATCTCACGGATCACCGATACCTCTCACGGGGTCCGAGTTACGAGCCTCAAAAGTTCACTACCCAATCGTGCTTAGTGCACCTTGGGGACACTTTAGTCTAGTGTGGTTCGGAACGTTCTACTAACTCAGTGGTCAAAATAGGGTTGTCCCTAGCATTTACCCATCCAACTAGAGCTAATGGCATAGTCCATTTGGTGTTGGGATGAACAGTTTGGAAGTAATCCAATGGTGCAACTTTGAACTGACCCTCACTGCAAGTTTTGGCATCAAGCGAGACTGGCATGCCAAATTCAAAAAAAATTGAATCTCCTAGAATGGAGAGAGGTTATTGTAGGCCTCAAAAACATGGTCTTGTAGCATCTCATAGATCACTGATACCTCTCATGGGGTCTGAGTTATGAGCCTTGAAAGTTCTCTACCCAATCATGTTTAGTGCACCTTGGGGACACTTTGGTCCGGCATGGTCCAAAATGTTCTACTGACTCAGTGGTCAAAATGGGGTTGTCTCTAGCGTTTACCCGTCCAACCGGAGCTAATGGCATAGTCCATTCAGTGCTGGGATGAATGGTTTGGAAGAAATCCATTTGTGCAACTTTCAACTGACCCTCACTACAAGTTTTGGCATCAAGCGAGACTGGCTTGCCAAAGTCAAACAAATTTTAATCTCCCTAAATGGAGAGAGGTTATTGTAGGCCTCAAAACATTGGTCATATAGCATCTCACGGATCGGCGATATCTCTCACAGGGTCTAAGTAACGAGCCTTGAAAGTTCTCTGCCTAATCGTGCTTAGTGCACCTTGGGGACACTTCGGTCCGGCATGGTCCGGAACATTTTACTGACTCAGTGGTTGAAATGGGGTTGTTCCTAGCATTTACCTACCCAACAAGAAATTTCAAGAAACATGCACAAAAATAAGAAAAATAAACTGGGGAATAGGGACATTGACAAATCGCAAGAAATTGCAGAAAACAAATAACAATTTGCGGAGAAGAGAAAAGAGAATACACATATTAACCTAGAGAAGAAGCTCACACACCACAAAGCCTCAATTTTTGTGCTTTCGATCTTCTCTTCTGGTTAACCAAAAGAGCCTATGGTTTTTTTTCATTTTCTAGGTGTTTAATTCACAATGCTATGAAACACGGAACCATGATGAAGATATAGACCAATGAACCCATCAAATTTATGCAAACTATTTGCAGAGATGCACGCAAATCAGGAGAACACAAGGCCCCTGTCTACGGATCGCAGAAAGAATAAATGTTGGATGCACACAGTCACACAATCTAGTTAGCTAACATCTCAAGAAATCTTGGAAATGGTTTGCGAATGCCACTAAACTGGGAAAATGGTGGTTTCAAACCGTGAGACTTTTGTCTTCTCTAGAGACAAAATGTGATTCGCTGCAACTCGAATCCTGTAATTCAGGAAAAAAACTTGACTCTCTAGAGGGACCCAGAGAATCTTGTTTTGTTTTTACACTAGTAAACAGAATCGGATATCCAAAAATATCAGATATCCGATATTATCGGATATCTAATATCTCCCACCAAAATTTTGGCAAAATCTATCTCTCTCTCTCTAACCTTTCTCCCTCCTCTCTCTCTGGACTCTCTCCTCTCTCTCTCCTCTCTTTCTCTACTCTCTTTCTCTCATCTCTCCTCTCTCTCTCTCTAACCTTTCTCTCTCCTCTCTTTCTCTCCTCTCTCCTCTCTCTCTGGACTCTCTCCTCTCTCTCTCTCCTCTCTTTCTCTCCTCTCTCCTCTCTCTCTGGACACCCTCCTCTCTCTCTCACCTCTCTTTCTCTCCTCTCTCATCTCTCTCTCTAACCTTTCTCTCTCCTCTCTCTCTCTCTCTCTCCCCCTTAGGTATAATATTGAGCATGTAATATAAATATTTAATAAGTTAGTATTATACTTTATACAATAGATAAATAAATAATAATAATATAATATGTGCACTATTATAAAAATTTATGTTATCATAGTAATGCTCTACAATGAAACCCTAAAGCTGATCTGCCGCCAGAAGTCTGAAGAAGGATTTCAGTAGTCAAAATCTTTTAAGGAGGTCGTTAAGACAGGTAAATATTCTAGTTTTGAGTTCCCATTATTAAATGCTATTCTATTATTATTTAATATCAATAATAAAAATAATAATTAATAATATATAACTTAAAATTGAAAAAAATACTCAATTGAATTAATATTAACATAAAAAGAATATAATTTAATATAACATAATTAATATTACTATTAAAAAATACGTTTATTATGAAACTTGAATTTGGGAAAAGTGGGGCAATTGAAATTTAAAAATAGATGGGCTTTTTTGGATATCTGATTAGGCTTGGTATTTGCTTCAGCAATACCCAACGTGGGTGGTCAACCCTTTAGGCGTGTTTGAGGAGATAGTTTCTGATATTGAGACTTCGACCATGTAGCTAACAACTATTTTTTCACCCAAAATTGATGAAACAAAAAGGGTTTCTTAAAGACATTATCAACTTTCCATCAATATAATTGTTGTCAAATTTCAAGTTCGGTAAGTAATTATTACTTATTTTTCAATTGAGTTATCTTTAAAGTCGTAATTGACATACTGATTGAAAAACAACTATAACTTTCAAATCATTTAACCTTTTTGAAATCCAAAACATGCATCACATTCTATGCTTCGGCTAGTATAAGGAAAAAAAAATCAATTTTGTAAAGTTTAGAATTAGTTAAGGTGGTCAGACACGAGGGTTTTTTAATTCTAAAAAAGTTGTAGCATAAAATTCATAATTAATTATTTATTTGGCAAAAAATTATAAAAAAATATGCGTCACATCCATAAATGAGTCTACTACTTATATCTAGAATCTTGGGAAAATATATCATCATTTTATTGTGATTAAGGTGGTCAGACATACACGTACTTTTTATCTTTTCCCTGAAATTTTTGTACTACTGCATTGAAATCTAAAATTTTGAACAATTAGATTAAAAAAAAGTTAGACAAGGGCTAGTAGTTTAGAAACTACATTCAATTTCCTACAGATTCTATTCTTACAACTTTTTCACACAAGGTTCATAAGATGTTCAACTTTTTACGTCAAGTTGACTAACCCTGATTTTCTGATTTTTCATTGCCACTTAAGGCCATAGTTTGGTATACCATGATCCTGCACATACCCAACAACTACATCAACTACAACATTGAGGACCTAAAAAAATAATAGTGCAACATCCATAGAACATAGACATTATATCCTAAATTGTGAGTACTCATCGCAAAATGTAGATAAATGTGAAGCATTGTCCCATACAGAGTTCAAGTAAACTCTCCTACATGTTTCAACTTCCACTATTGTAACCTTCCAAAAATACCACATACTCACTCAAGAGAAATACTAGAGATCATATGAACATTTGAGAACATATTTCCAAACATCTGCTCACTTTAGGTATGACAACAAAAATTCATATTGCTGACATTGACCCCTTTATAATTGATATAATACCAATAATAACTTTCCCTTTAGGTATATCTTTCCACACTGTATGTCCCCCCCTTTTGACATCAAGGACAAAGGGTGCACAACTCTCAAGCTTCTCTCACCCTTACTGCAGGTACACATCTCTCCTTTATAGCATTACTCTCCTCCTATTAGAGATATCTCTCTTCCAAACTTATACAAAACTATCCATCAACTAAGAAACCACAAACTTCTTTCTCCCCCAAAGGGTACCCACAAATTTAATCTAGGAGAAAATACATAAATTTTGAATCCCCCCTAGCAAGTTGCACTAATTTATACATTTAATTAGAAGTGGAAGCAAAAATAACCGCTAAATTCTACCCTAGATACTCAAAGGTATCCTTTGGCAGTGCCTTATGGGGATTGTTGGACTAACCAGTCCAGTGTCTCCCTTCAAATTTGGCATGTGGAATAAGCACCTCTTGTGGATCTTTTTATTTATAGTGTTTGTATTGGGTGTTAACAAATTGATTCTCTTTTGGATATTCATCATCTTTTCTCAAATGAAAAATAGTAACCATAGGGGTACCAATTGGTTTAGAGTTCTCCCTACAAACTTATTCAACATATATTTGATATAATTATTCTTAGAAGTGAAAATACTAGCATCTAACTGAGTTACTTAAAACCCAAGGAAAAATGCAACTCACCAAACAATAACTTCTCAAACTATTTCTCCATATCTTCTATAAAAATATGCATGTCCATCATCATCTCTTCCAAAAATGATATCTTCAACATATACCATAACTATCAAGAGTTTATCATCTTTAACTTTATAATTAATATTATTATCTTTTGTACCTTTCTTGAAGTCTTTCTACAATAAATACATGTCCAAACTTTCATACCAATCTCTGCAAGTTTTTTTGGGTCCACATAGAGCCTTCTTAAGTATGTAAACCATGCCTAGTTCATCTAATAAATAAAATCCATCTAGTTGCTCAATGTAAAATTATTCAAGACCTCGATTAAAAAATGTTGACTTGACATGCATTTGATGCATCTTAAAGTTAACCACAAAATACAAGAAACATCCTTATAGCTTTAATCGTAGCCATTAGAGAAAAAATTTCCTCAAAATATATGCCTTCAACTTGTGAATATCCTTTACAAACTATTCTAGCCTTGTTCCAAGTTGTTACTTCTCCATTTTCACTTAGTTTATTCTAGAACACCCACTTTATTCTTATAACATTCTTGTTGTCATTCTAGGCACTAATTCTCATGTTTGATTCTTTCAATCTAATTCAACACTTCTTCCATTTCTCTCATTCATCCATTATGTTTTATTTCTTTTAGAAAGGTCTTTGTTTCCACCTTAGATAAGAAACAAAAAATTTCTTGTTCGTCTACAATGGCAAGTCTTCTTTGGATCCAAACTTCTTTATCTTTATCTCCAATAACCTGATTTTCTGAATGATATGTTTTAACATAATTTTCTAGTATCTTAGGTACTTTTTTTGATTATTCTATTTCATCATATTCTTCCTTATCTTCATATAATTTCCTTTTGTAGTATAGGGATCATGTATTTTATCTCACAAATCTTAAGTTCTAGAGCAACGTAATTTCATTCTTCATTCACTCTGACATTTTTACTTTCCACAATCCTTTTGAGTCTCTTGTTGTGACATTGGTATGTGTTTTTCCTTGCGGAACATCCAAGAACATTATATCATCAGATCTTTAGTTAAAATTTCTTATATATTCTTCACTTTTCCTAATATAACACTTTCTTCCAAAAATTTTGAAATACTTGACATAAGATGTTCTTCCATTTCATATCTCCTAAAGGGTAGATTAGAATTATTAACCCTAGCCATGTACCATGTTAAGAATATAAATAGTAATATTCATTGTTATAGTATTGAGAAAAATGATTGAGTTTGGACAACCATTAATTTAGTATGGTTTTTTTGGTATTGTTTTCATTGATGGCAATAAATTGTTGCATTCATGTCAACATGTATATGTGTATTTTTATCCACATATTTTTTATGTTTAAAATCTATTGGTGAGACTTTGATATGTTTTTTAGCACAGTTTGGAGGTGTTGATTCATTTTTTTATGGTTTGGAATGCAGTACAATGAATTTGATAATTTTTTGATTGTGACTATGACTTGACAATTTTCTATCTTTGAAATTATGTGTGCTTCACATTTCTCACTGTAATTATTTATGATATTGTTTTTTTGGTGATGAGATGATAATATCCTTAGCTTCATTCATTTGAGTTGGCACAAGATTTTGGGCTTCAGAAACATGGTTTCAAAGTTTACAGTGTTTCTACTTTAGGATTGGTTGACCTTGGGTGTTGACACTTCATTTATTTGTCTTGTTTTATGGAATAAGATACGTAACATGTATGACTTTATTTTTTATCTCAGTTATGGCATGTGGTGTTCTAATTCTCATTCCTTCCCACCATGGGAATGTTTAGTGTTGACCTAATTTAAAATTATGTTTGACTACTTGCTTGGCTGATAGGGCCCGAGACTTTGTAATTAAAGATTGGTATAAATAAAGGTTAAATTGATATGGAGTAATGTGATATGTGTTTCATGTGTGTATATTTATACAAAATTTGTGCAACTATATGTATGTGTGATTAGGATACATGAAAGAGGATTTATCTTCTTGATTTTATCCGTTGAGTATGTATTATGGTTTAAACAAGTATGGACTTCAATGTGTTAGCTATTGGAAGTAGTGAGCTAAAGGTGACAAGAAATATTTTAGTTGTGTTATGGTTTTATATCAATCATGGATCTATTATCTCACATCCTTCTTCATCTAGATAGTGAGCCCTCTAGAAGTGAACCTTCTTTGGGTATTGAACCTTTGGCAGTGAGCCTTTCTTGTAATCCACCTTAACAAGTGTTCATATATTTGAAAATAATATTCTCCATGATTTTTCCCTTTACATTATTTTCCACGTAAATATGGTGTTTCATGCATTTATGGTTTCTATGTATTTTATGTTCATATATTTCAATAATCAAAAGTTTTAAGTAAGTTTAAAGAAACTAATTAAACATTTTTTAAAGTTATAATTTTTGGACAACTAATTCACCCCCCCCCCCCTCTCAGCTATCTTGCACATTCAATAATTGGTATTAAAGTTGTGGCTCCTTGGAGAAGATCTTAATCTCTTAAGGAGGTATTGATGACACACAAACTGATATTGCCTACATTTGATGGATCTAACTATGCTTACTGGAAAGTACATATGTGACGATACTTTGTCTCTCTGAGCTACAAGTCTTCTAAGGCCATTGAAAAATATTATGTGAAACTAAAAAATGGTCCAAATAATTAAGATGAAATTGAGGCACATGAAGACAATGAAAGAGCAAGATATGATATTTTTAGTGAGTTATCAAAAGCTTAACTAACTAAATTTATATCTTTGGAAACTACTCATGAAGTTTGGGAAAAGTTAAGAAGTTTCTATGAAGTAAATGATATAGTCAAACAAGCTAAGCTAGAGAATGTTGAAGCCAAGCATGAAAGCTTGTGGATGGAGGAAGATGACAATAAAACTACCTACCTACAAAATATTAATGATATGGTGAATGAGATTAGATGTTCTAGTGGCAATCTAGAAGAAAATGATGTTGTGCAAAGGTACTCATAACTCTTATTGGAAATGCTATAGTTCTAAGACCTCTCAGCTATATAAGAATCATAGAGATTGAATTAGTATACCAAAGGACAGATGTATGGATCTTTACTTACTTTTGAGATGAAATAATTTGACACTATCAGCATAAGGATGAAAATTGCATTCAAGATTACCAAATTAGGAAAGGATGAAGATTCAAAAGAATAAGATTATGATGAGATCGAGGCAAACTTTTTGAGAAGATAGAATAAAGGAAATGGGAATAAAAAAGGTAAGTGACCCTTTAAATGTTTCAATTGTGGAAAGATAGGTCATTATGCATCTAGATGTCATGATAGAATTACAAATCAAGAAAATAAGGAAAGAAAAATAAATTTCAATAGGAAAGCCTACTATATTAGAGAAGATACTAGTATTTATGATGATGAATCTAATTATGAAGAAGATGATCAATATTTATTTCTAGCAATTAAAGAAGAGTTTGTTCCCACTATTTATAACAAAACTCTAGAAGTAAATACTAAAGTTGTAGATATTGTAACTTATTTACATTATAGAAGAGACAAAGATGAATGGCTTATCGATAGTCAATGTTCTAATCACATGATTGGAGATAAAAGTAATTTTTTAAAACTTGAAAAGTATGAAGGAGGTTTATATTTGTATGTGATCAAGCAGCTAGGATAGATGGAATCGGTTCTATCATCTTTTATGGAAATCATAATACTAACAATGTGTACTATGTTAAGAGTTTGAATCATAATCTCTCAAGTGTTGGAAATATATGTGAGAATGGATATAACCTTTTTTTTAACGAAGATGGATGTGATATATTAAGAAACAAATCTAAAACTACAATTTTTGGTGGAAATAAAACTAGAGGAAATGTGTGTGATCAATTGAAGACTGCTAATGGATATTGGTTGATGTCTCAAATAAATTAGAGTTGGCTATGGAATTGGAGGATTTTTCATATCAATTTTGACAACTTTATAAAGATTAGTGCAATACATGTTGTGAGAGATTTTCCAAGGCTCACAATGCATGTTAACAATTGGTGCGGGAGCACCCTTAGGAGACCAGTTGGTTTTCCTAGTTTGATGTGAGAAGACCCTCTTGAAGGGCATTATAATTAGAAAAGGTCATGTTGACCAAGAGTGGTGTGGTGTGAGCTTAGATTAGTGTTTCTTCAAGGCTAAGAGCTCAATTTGTCTTTATTAATGACCTGTACTTGATGATGTCAGTAAGTGATCAAATGTTATTATTAGCGTGTTTAGGGTCCTAGATTCCATAGGAAGTCTAACTAAGGTTAGATAGGCTTGGGTGGAGTTAGAACACCTTGAAGAGTGAAAAGATGTAAAAGATGTAAAATGTTGTCAAGCAACATTTGCAACTTTTAAAAGTTGCTATGACAAATTGCCTAACTTTAAGGGTTTCAGCCTTAGTAGGATTTAGAGATGCCTAATAGGCCTAAATACATTATATAGGGATATATATGTTGGAAAAACCCTAATTTAGGGTTGTTGATCACATTGTGTATGGACTAACATTCTATAACAATAAGTTTTTACTGTGAATAGAGAAAGACTTGAGTATCAGAGCTATCTTTAAGCTTTTCATGGATTAGATTATCATATGTAGCCATTGGAATCCATTACTTAGCATGTTTTAGAATGTTTCCAACTCTCAATTAGCTTAATAGTTTAGGTTTTACTGCATTTCTTAAATTTCTTTTGTTTTCACTACTCTTTGTCTAGTTTTGACAGTGTGTAAAAGATGTGAGCCTAGCTCCATTTCCCACCATAGTTCCTGTATGGCCTTTTGGGAATGGAGAATAGCATTAATGAGATTCATGATGCTTCAAGTCTAGGCTATGAAGATGCATGCAATGATTTTTAAGGTCTTTCTCTAGGTGAGCTAAGTGTAAAGCCCAGCTAGGAATACCAAGAGTTTGTTTAGAAATATTGTAGGAGGGATTGTGTCAAGAGCCAAGAAGGACTTGAATGTGTTTTTTAGTGATTTTTAGGTACTCTATGAATAGGAGGAGTGCCCAAGGAATCATCTTGCCAAGTTTTGAAGCCAAAGATCAGAGATGGGTCTAAAACCTAGAAGAAGGCCCTAATTCTGAAACAGGGTGTACGGACAGTGTCAGGACCCCAGACCAAGAAAATCTTGGAGGTCTTGAGACATACATTTGAACTACCAACAAACACTTGGGGGTTCTTTGAGAAGATTTAGTAGTGAAAGGAGAATCCTATATTTTAGGAGGCCTAATTGGGGCAAAAAGGCTACAAGGCCTAGATCTTAGGAATCTAGGGAGCAGTGGAAAAATGGGTAGACTTGGAAAGTAGAGACTCAAACTAGGAGTCAAAATTGGAGTTGAAAGAATCCCTTAGCCTGCCTGCAATTCAATCCATAGGTTAGGGCTTGTGAGTTATGTAATAGCAGAGTTCTCTTTGAAGGCAAAGAGTGGAAACCAAAGAGGATAGGAAGACTCTTGATAGTGGGAAGGAATTGATTCCTTCTAGGTGTTTGAGGGTAGATTGGGGAAGCCCTAAGAGGTCCCAAGTGTGACCTAAGGAGAGTTCAAGACAACTCAAGGTGATTAGGAGTCTCTCCCTATCGGAGTGGTATCAGAGAAGGGTTAAAGATTTGGGATAAGGAGTGTTGCAGGTAGTGAATGTTGCAGCCCACTGAATCAAGTGGAGAATTAGTTGCATCTAGCACGATGGTGACTAATGCCAAACTGGCTAAGAAGGTTGAAGAGAAAGAGGAGGATAACCAATTTCTCAGAGAGAGATTGGCTCAATTAGAAAAGCTCTTGGGTGAAGTCCAAGACAAGACTAATAAATTGAAGGACAAGGTAGACTAGAAAGAAGAACAAGAAGCTAAGGAAAAGGAGATAGACTTGGAGGAAGAAGCTCCAACTCCTGACCCTGTCATAGCAGAAGAACCCTTCTTGAAGGCACTCATGGCCTTAAGTTGGAAAGCATTGGAGGGTGTGCCACTTTTTAGTGGACAAATGGATCCTGATCTAGTTATGGACTAGATTGACAGCATTGAAAATCACTTTAAATGTGATGGCATATCATATGCTCAAAAGGTTAAGGTGGCTAAGTCTAGGTTGAGGGGATCAGCACTCACCTGGTGGAAGTATGTTCAGACTGAGAGGGAAAAAGAGGGCAAGAGTCCTATTGTCACATGGAAAGGCATGTTGATTAAGATGAAGAAAACCTATCTACCAGATGACTATGAGGTTCAATTGCATAGAAGGAGACAAAACCTCAGGCAGAAAGACCTAGATGTTCAAGCATATACTGAGGAGTTCCAAAAATTATGCTTAAGATCAAAGATAGTGGAGGATGAGAGCATAAGATTGGCTAGATATCAAAATGGACTCAAATGGTCTATACAAGAAGACACGAGCCTTGCTACCTTCAAGAGTGTGAGACAATGTTACCAAATGGCTTTGAAGATAGAGGAGAAAAGAAAGAACAAACATGATCAATCCTCAAAAGGTAGAGGTAGAGGAAAAGAAAATAGATGGCATAGAGGTAGCTTTGTAGGTAGGAGCAGTGAATTCACAGCTCAAGGAGAGTCCAAATTGACAGAGATAGTCAATAAAACTAGTGGAAGAGGAAGTATGAGTAGAGGCAGAGGTAGAGGTAGATTTGGAGTTTCAGGCAGAGCCTCACACTTTGCAACCATGGAATGTTTTCATTGCAACCAACTAGGTCATCTAGCCTATAGATGCCCTGAGAAGGCTTCTAGTTCACATGGTGAGAAGAGGGTAAATTACATAGCCCAAGAAGAAACCAGTAGTATTAAATCCCTTGAAATTAAACTTGATTCAGAAAGTGGAGAGAATCTCATGATTAGGAGGATTCTTATTAAAGAGTCTGTCAAAGAGGAAGCTAAGCAAAGGAGGGCACTTTTCAGGGTCAAATGAAAAATACTTGGTAAGGTTTACAAGATGATTATAGACTCAGGGTCTACTGATAATATCATCTCAGAGGAGGTAGTTAGCAAACTTGGTTTGACCAAAATCCCTCATACAAACCCTTATAGGGTTACATGGTTAAATAAAGGGTAGCATGTCCTTGTAAATGAGCAAGCATGGGTTGATTTCTCAATAGGGAAATATGTGGATAGATTCTTATGTGATATACTCCCAATGGATGCATGCCACCTACTCTTAGGTAGGACATGGCAGTTTGATAGAAAGACAATACATGATGGAGAGAGGAACTCCTATTCTTTCAAGAAAGATGGGTCACCTATAGGATTTAGTCACGCATGGATGATGAGGGGTCTATATCAGCAGGACCTAATATCTTGTTACAAGGGGTTAAGGAGTACATCCAAGGTATGAAGGATGGAGAAGGGACACACTTTGTTGTCATGGTGAAGCCTAGTGAAGAGAAGAAGGTGGAACAAGTACCATTGCCTAAGGAAGTGCAGGAGCTATTGAATGAGTTTAAAGACATTGATGAAGGGTGCTCCCCTTAATACCACAAACACATAATAGAAATAGAGAAACAACAACAATATGCAAGAACAAAAAATGGGCTTCTTATTATCTCCACCAATGTGGAATTACAAACTTTCAGAATTAAAATATGCAAAGCCACATGGCCATTCCCTTACAATATTCTATAGGACAAAGCCTCGAATCAATACCCAGATCTACTACCCAGAACTATCCTGAACTGCCTAAGACAACACTATAGCCTTCCTTACATAGGCAATTTTCCACCACCTAGGAAGGTTCCATAATTTTAGCCAACAAGGCCGACCAAACTTAGAATTATTTTATTTTACAATTTACTACATCAAAGTCGGCTCAAAATCACTTTTGAAACCCAAACAGAAATTTTGAAGGAAAAAATCATTTTCTACCATTTCAAGTGATCCAACTTTCGAAGACCATAAGTCATCACCAGTTGACCTGATTGACTATTATAACCCCATTTCAGAAAGGCCACAAAGCACTCTATAGCCTTGACTTGTGCAAGCGCCTATCACCCAAATTCTCAACCTCATTTGGGGCCTCTAAAGCCTTCAAAACTGAGTTCAAAGTTTCTATACCTTGTTGCCAATACCGAAAATCTTCAATATCTACAAAGCTAGACTTGATCTGTCAATGAAACTTTACTGGCAGGATGATATGACCAAAATGAACCTCCAGGGAAGAAATAAGAACATTTCGAGATCAATGACCAACTTACTAAAAATAGAAAGTTTCCATAAATAGAATCTCTGCATAAGATAGCCCTTGTTGAAAACAAAACCAAAAATATTTTTGGGTGATGCAAGATTGCTCTTACACCCAGGATGCTCCTGCATCAGACACCCGAGGTAACTTGAGAAGTGACCCTATCACAACTCAGGTATGCAGAGGAAAACCAAGACGATTAACCTCCTCCTTCATTAGCCATGATGAATCTTCAATAGGTCATTCTTTCCATTTGACCAAATATTATTCATATGTCCTGTTCCGTGTGCTTCTGCCAACATGACTATCCAATATATCCTCAATCTCCTTGAGATCTAAACTAGTTGTTGAAATACTCCACTATGTTGTTGTAACCTCATCTTCAACACCTCCTTAATGATACTCTATCAGAACTGAAACATTAAATACTGGTGAAATATTCAGCTCAGTAGGCAACTCAACCTCATATGCATTTCTTGAATCATGCTTCTTTAGTATCTTACATGGCCCAAAATTCTTCATTTTCAACTTGTTATATGTACCAACTGGAAATCTTTCCTTCCACAAATGAACCATGACTTCATCTCCAACCTAAAATTCCTTATGCCTCCTTTTCTCATCTACCTTAGCCTTATACTATGTATTCATCTTGGTAATGTGCTTCCTCACCTCCTCATGAATGTTCTTCAAATAATTGCAAAATCCTCAGCCAAGGTCTACCCAAGGTCTACTGAAAAACATATGACATGCATCCATAGATATGATATCACATAGTACCTCATCTTGGTACCCACCAATCTTGAACTTCACTAGGCACTGTTCACTGACCATGACCTTGTGGTCATCCTGCACTTAGGAAACCCGATATGGATGTGGATGTTTCTGCCTCTTGAGATTCAACTTTGTCACCATCTCTTTTGATACCAAATTATTAGTACTACCACTATCAATAATCACATCACAACACTTACCCTCACACTTGCACCTGATGCGAAATAGGCTCTTTGTTTTCTCAGGTTCATTTTCACCACTCAACATGACTCTTCTGTTAATCAGCGTTTCTCCTCTTTCAGCATCTTCAAAATGTGATGATCTGGCATCTTCATCTACATGTGCAACTTTGGCCTAGCCTTTGTTCCTCCTATCCATCCTTCCTTGGTGTTGAGGACATTCAAATGCCCTGTGACCTTCTTCTCCACAGTGAAAACATGTTCCACGGAAGCCTCCTCTTCCAGATTCTTGTCCTCTTCCTCTTCTTCTCTGATCTCTATTGTTCTAATCTTGAAAATGATTGGAATTGTTTCCTCTCTGATTCTGACTGTTACTGGCCTCATCGTGCTTTTTCAAATCTTCATTTCGATCTTCATATGACCGTCCACCAGATCTTCCATCATGACCTCTTTTGCTTTGTCTGCTCTCAAACTTCTTGTTCAACTTTTCCTCTACTTTTAGGGAAAACTAGTATACCTCTTCAATATTGTTCATTCAAACTAGATTCAACTCCTCCTGAATGCTCGGCCTTAACCCATTAAGGTAACGTGAAACTTTCTCCTTGTCAGCTTCTACATGGCCTGTTCTAATGAGGATTCAATAAAACTCCTCTATATACTCCTGAACAGATCATCTCGCTTTCTTTAAACTTTGTATTTTCTTCAGTAGGTCAAGCTCATAATCAACAGGGATGAACTGTCACTTCAATTTATCCACCATCTGCCCCCATCTTGTGATTTTATCCTTTCCTCTTCGATTTTTCTCCAACTGAATCTCTTGCCACTAGATCTTCACATGACCCTTCAATCTAGCCTTCACAAACTTGACCCGATCAAGATCCTTGATATCTTCATACTCACAATATTCTTCACATTCATTGATCCAGTTGATCAACTCTTCTAGGTTAAGATTTCTAGAAAATGTTAGGACCTCAATCTTAGGTCTCTTCCTAATCTTTGAGATAGCTCAAAAAAGTCTTTCTTCCTCTTGGTTCACAACTTTGACTTCTCCTTCTTGATCTTCTTCTTTGGCTTCATCCTCGCTTTTGTCTCTGAAATTAAGATTCATTCCTCTATGAATCTCTTCTTGCAATTCTCGCACTTGTCTCTGGAGTGCTCTAACCTCAGGTGTTACAACACCAGCTCTTCCACCATGTTCCCTTTGTGGAGGCATTTTTGTGATGCACACTGAAACCCTAACCATGGTCCTGGTGCAAACTGCCTCACAATCGGCAATCTATTTACACACTCAGGAACTCCTGCTCTTATACCACTTGATGAAGGGTGCTCCCCTTAATACCACAAACACATAACAGAAATAGAGAAACAACAACAATATGCAAGAATAGAAAATGGGCTTCTTATTATCTCCACAAATGTGGAATTACAAACTTTTAGAATTACAATATGCAAAGCCACATGGGCATTCCCTTACAATATTCTATAGGACAAAGCCTCGAATCAATACCCAGATCTACTACCCAAAACTATCCTGAACTACCTAAGACAACACTACAACCTTCCTTATATAGGCAATTTTCCACCACCTGGGAAGGTTCCATAATTTTAGCCAACAAGGCTGACCAAACTTAGAATTATTTTATTTTACAATTTACTACATCAAAGTTGGCTCAAAATCACTTTTGCAACCCAAATAGAAATTTTGAAGGAAAAAATCATTTTCTGCCATTTCAGTTGACCCAACTTCCGAAGACCATAAGTCATCACTAGTTGACCTGATTGACTATTATAACCCCATTTCAGAAAGGCCACGAAGCACTCTACAGCCTTGACTCATGCAAGCACCTGTCACCCAAATTCTTGGCCTCATTCGGGGCCTCTAAAGCCTTCAAAACTAAGTTCAAAGTTTTTGTACCCTGTTGCCAATACCAAAAATCTTCAATATCTACAAAGCTAGACTTGATCTATCAATGAAACTTTACTCGTAGGATGATATGACCAAAATGAACCTCCAGGAAAGAAATCAGAACATTCTAAGATTGGATGACCAACTTACTACAAATAGCAAGTTTCTATAAATAGAAGATCTGCACAAGATAGCCCTTATTGAAAACAAAACCAGAAATATTTTTGGGTGATGCAAGATTTCTCTTACACCCAAGATGCTCCTACATCATACATAGTTAGTGATGGGTCACCTGCAATGTTACCACCTCCTAGATCTATAAGTCATCAAATTGACTTCATACTAGGGGCATCTTGCCAAACAAAGCAGCATACAAGATGACTCCTGATCAAAACAAGGAGATAGCTAGACAAGTGCAAGAGGTTTTGGACCAAGGACTAATCAGGAAGAGCATTAGCTCATGTGCAGTGCCAGTAGTCCTAGCATCAAAGAAGGGAGGTAAGTGGAGGCTTTGTACAGACTCAAGAGAAATTAATAGGATCACTATAAGGTAAAAATTTCCCATTCCAAGGATTGAAGATCTTATGGACTATTTGGGAGGAGCAAGGTACTACGCCAGGTTGGATTTGAAGAGTGGGTACCATCAAATTAGGATTAAGGAGGGAGATGAATGGAAGACTACATTCAAGACCACAAAAGGGCTCTATGAATGGTTAGTCATGCCCTTTGAGCTTATTAATGCTCCAAGAACCTTCATGAGGTTGATGAATGAGGTGTTGAAAGACAACATAGGAAAATTTGTAGTAGTGTACCTGGATGACATCCTAATTTCCAGCAAGACTAAAGAAGAACACCTCCAACATTTCAAGATTGTGATGAAGAGACTCCATGAGGAGAAGTTGTCCATTAACTTGGAAAAGTGTGAATTTATGAAGCAAGAGTTGATCTATCTTGGTTTTTTGGTGTCCCAAGGAACCTTGAAGATGGATCCTAGAAAGGTGGAAGCAATACTCAATTGGCCTACACCTACAAGCAGCACAGAGGTAAGGAGTTTTCATTGACTTGCCCAATTTTATAGGAATTTCATTAAAGGGTTTAGTGAGATATGTGCACCAGTCTTAGATACTATTAAAGGTGGATTAAAAACTAAGTTAAAGTGGACTCTAGAGGCTGGAAAAGGTTTTGAGTTGTTGAAGAAGAGAATGGCTAAACAACCTATATTGGTTTTGCCAAACTTTGATAAGTTGTTCATCTTAGAGTGTGATGCAAGTAGCATAGAAGTTGGAGCAGTGTTGAATCAAGAGAATAGACTAGTGGCATTCTATAGTGAGAAGTTGAATGAGGCTAAGAAGAGGTATTCTTCTTATGACCTAGATTTATATGCATTGGTGCAATCCTTGAGAAAATGGAGGCACTATTTTCTGTCTAAATAATTTGTGGTGTATACTGATAATAAGGCTTTGAGTTTCATCAATTCATAGGATAAGTTGAGCAATAGACATCTCAAATGGATGGAATATTTGTAGGCCTATGCATTCACAATAAAGCATAAGAAAGGATAGTTGAACAAGGTGGCTGATGCCTTGAGTAGGAGACTTTTGACAGTCCAAGAGGTGCAACTAAAAATAATAGGTATAGAGAGCTTCAAAGAGCTTTATGAAGGAGATGAGGACTTTGCAGAAGCATACAAGGTATGTAAAGAATTCAAGAATCACTTCCATAGCCAATTTGTAGATTTTACAATCTAGAATGATCTATTGTTTAGAGGTGGATAGTTATGTGTTCCTAAAGGATCTATGAGGGAGAATGTGATACAAGAGTAGCACAATGAGAGCTTGAGTGGGAATTTTGGCCTAAAAAAAACACTAGAATTAGTGCAAAGGTTATATTATTGGCCTATGATGCAAAAGGACATCAGAAGGTATGTGGAGCAATACTTGATTTGCCAAAAGCTAAAGGTACCTCATCTAATGCAGGTTTGTATCAACCTTTTCCCATTCCTAGTAGCCCTTGGGAATGTATTAGTATGGATTTCATAGTTGGGTTGCCTAGAACCAAGACTAGTTTAGATAGTATTTTTGTGGTTGTAGATAGGTTTAGCAAGATGAGCCACTTCATTGCTTGCAAAATCACTCATGATGCTAGTAATATTGCACATTTGTTCTTTAAAGAGGTGGTATGGATTCATGGCTTGCCACTAAGCATAGTCTCTGACAAAGATGTCAAGTTTATGGGCCATTTTTGGAAGACCCTGTGGAAGAGGTTAGGTACTAACCTATCATTTGGATTAGCCTACCATCCCCAAACTGATGGTCAAACTTAGGTTATCAATAGAGTGTTTGGTAATCTCCATAGATGCTTGACAAAGGAGTATGGAGTGATGTGGGATCAGTTACTACCACAGGAAGAGTATGCCTACAATGACAGTGTGAATAGAAAAATAGGGAAAAGCCCTTTTGAAGTTGTTTATGGGCTACATCCTAGAGGTGTGTGTGAGCTAAGACACTTGGCAAATGAAGAAGGAAGGAGTGCATATGTAGAAGACTTCACTCAATCAATGAAGGAGGTTCATGATCAAGTGAAGAAGCAGCTCCAAGAGGCTACACAAAATCTAAAAGCCAAAGTTGATGAAGGAAGGAAAGACCTTCAATTTTCTATGGGTGATCTTGTCATGGTCCATCTTAACAAATCCAGATTGCAAAAGGGCATCCCCACCAAACTCCAGATGAGAAGGATAGGTCCCTACAAGGTACTTGTAAAGTATGGGAAGAATGCTTATAAAATAGACTTGCCATCAGACTTGGAAATGTCTCCTGTGTTCAATGTGTAGGACTTGGTACTGTATAAAGGCCCTACACCAGTACATTTAGAGTCTCAGTCAAACAGTGAGGAAATCATCAAGGATGTTCAGATTTCCCACACACCTCAACTCATAGCAAAGAATATTTTGGCCTCTAGAGTAAAGAAAAAGACTAGGAAGGGCACCTATATGGAACATTTGATTCAATGGTAGGGAAATTTAGAAGATAAAGCTACTTGGGTAGCAGAGAATGCCTTTAAGAAATAAGGAGTTGATCCTAAACTCCTGTCACCAGAGGTGACTTAATTTCTTGGCTTTGGCAGCATGGTGTAGGAGCACCCTTAGGAGACCAGTTGGTTGTCCTATTTTGATGTGAGAAGACCCTCTTTAAGGGAATTGTAATTAGATAAGGTCATGTTGACCAAGAGTGGTGTGGTGTGAGCTTAGATTAGTGTTTATTCTAGGCTAAGAGCTCAATTTGTCTTTATTAATGCCCTATACTTGATGATTTCAATAAGTGATCAAATATTATTATTAGTTTTTTTAGGGTCCTAGATGCCCTAGGAAGTCTAACTAAGGTTAGATAGGCTTGGGTGGAGTTAGAACACCTTGAAGAGTGAAAAGATGTAAAAGATGTAAAATGTTGTCAAGCAACATTTGCAACTTTTAAAAGTTGCTATGCCAAAAAGCTTAACTTTAAGGGTTTCAGCCTTAGTAGGATTTAGAGATGCCTAATAGGCCTAAACACATGATATAGGGATATATATGTTAAAAAAACCCTAATTTAGGGTTGGTGATCACATTGTGTACGAACTGACATTCTATAACAACAAGTTTTTACTGTGAATAGAGAAAGACTTGAGTATCAAAGCTATCTTTAAGTTGTGCATGGATTATATTATCATTTGTAGCTATTGGAATCCTTTACTTAGCATGTTTTAGAGTGTTTCCAACTCTTAGTTAGCTTAATAGTTTAGGTTATAGTGCATTTCTTAAATTTCTTTTTTTTTCACTATTCTCTGTCCAGTTTTGACAGTGTGTAAAAGATGTGAGCCTAGCTCCATTTCCCACCGTAGTTCCTATACGACCTTTAGGGAATGGAGACTAGGGTTAATTATATTCATGATGCTTCAAGTCTGGGCTCTGAAGATGCATGCAATGATTTTTAAGGTCTTTCCCTAGGCGAGCTAAGTGTAAAGCCCGGCTAGGAAGACCAAGATTTTATTTAGAAATATTGAAGGAGGGATTGTGTCAAGAGCCAAGAAGGCCTTGAATGTGTTTTTTAGTGATCTATAGGTACTCTATGGATAGGATGAGTGCCCAAGGAATCATCTTGCCAAGTTTTGAAGCCAAAGATCAGAGACAGGTCTAAAACCTAGAAGAAGGCCCTAATTCTGAAACAGGGTGTACGGACAGTGTCAGGACCCCAAACTAAGAAAATATTGGAGGTTGTGAGAAATACATGTGAATTTCCAAAAAAAACTTAGGGGTTCTTTAAGAAGATTTAGTAGTGAAAGGAGAATCCTAGATTTTAGGAGGCCTAATTAGGGCAAAAAGGCTACAAGGCCTAAATCTTAGGAATCTAGGGAGCAATGGGAAAATGGGTAGACTTGGAAAGAAAAGACTCAAACTAGGAGTCAAAATTGAAGTTGAAATAATCCCTTAGCCTCCTGGAATTCAAACCATAGGTTAGGGCTTGTGAGTTATCGAATAGCAGAGTTCTCTTTGAAGGAAAAGAGTGGAAACCAAAGAGGATAGGAAGACTCTTGATAGTGGGAAGGAATGGATTCCTTCTAGGTGTTTGAGGGTGGATTGAGGAAGCCCTAAGAGGTCCCAAGTGTGACCTAAGGAGATTTCAAGACAACTCAAGGTGATTAGGAGTCTCTCCCTATCAACAATATTTGCAGAGAATGTCAAGTTGGGAAATAGACAAGAACTTTAAGAGGTAAAGAATAATTTGCTACCAGGATGTTGGAGTTGGTACAAATAGATCTATATGATCCTACCAAAATAAGTAGTCAACAAGGTGAAAAATACTTTATTCTATTAATTGGTAATTACTCTAGAATGACGTAGGTTACATTTTTGAGAGAAAAATCATAAGCTTTCTAGATAAATTTAAGATATTCAAGGCTATGGTTAAAAATAAAGTAGATAAAAGAATAAAATATTTAATATCTAACAGAGGAGGATATTTTACTTTAATGGTTTTAACACTTTTTGAGAGAATTATGGGGTTAGGAGACATTTTCAGCTCCTAGAACTCCATAGAAAAATGGTTTAGTTGAAAGGATGACCAAAATAGTTCATGAAGTGGCCAGAACAATGATATACTAAAAATCTAGTAGAAAGAAGCTATATTGATTACAGTATACACATTAAACAAATTTTAGATCATAAAAAAAATCTTGGGAAGACATCTTATGAGCTATGGTATGGAAGAACCTCATCTGTTACAAAGTATTTCAAAGTTTTTTGAAGTGTTACATCAAAAGAGATGAAGAATACATTGGAAAGTTTGATTCCAAAGCTAACGAAGAAAAATTCCTTTGATATTCCACCAAAAGAAAAGCTTACAGATGATACAACAAAAGTTTGGGAAGAATAGTTGAAAGTACAAATATGAAAGTTGATAAATACATTCCAAATAACATGGAAATAGAAGTTGGATATGAATCAGATGAACCAAATGAAAAATAGGAGGAAGAA